>JARJEC010119082.1:0-13243 GCA_030264575.1 Tachinus sp. AB-2021
AAATGTTGGAAAACCTTACATTGTAATCGTTATATCACAAAAGTACTGAGAAACCTTGTGAAAAATAGAGTTGATAAATGTTAATCAATCTTTTGAAAGTAATATGAAATTTTGTGTTTAATAGTAGGCACTTACCAATTGCAAGCAATATTCTTAATTTATCTTTACAGATTTTTCTCTGGGAGTAATTGAAGACCGCAGCAGAAGAAGGTTATAAATTACATCTCAAATTAATAAATTGAATTAAATTGTGAAATATGTTAATAACATATTATCTTTATATGCGTTTGTTCTATGTATATTGGAGTATGCATCGAAAATATAAAAAAATCAAATAAAAACTTCAGATTATGTTAATATTTTAGTTTTGATTTTCATTACACAATAAATTCAGATTCTTGCTTATAACCATTTGGCCCCGAGGTTTTTAATTTATAAATTTTAATTAAGAGGTATTAAGTTTATTTTGAGGGGTCTTTTAATAAAACATGAATTAATCAAATATTTTTTTAATATTGTGTTAAATAAATCGTTATTAGTTGTATTAATATTTATTAAAAAAACATAGTAGGTATTTAAAATTATATACATATAAATCCGTACTTTATTAATTATTTATGAAATTGTATCTTGCAAATGTTATTTAAACAACAAAATGTTTTTACATAAATAAAGTATTGGGGATAAAGAAAGAGTATATCAATTATAAATTATATTTTAAAAATAACCGAGTTTTTTATAAGTAAGGGTCAGTCAAAACGGAATGGCAGTCTTCGCCTTGGGGATAACATGTTGCCAGCTCTAATCCGTACAAATAAGCTAAAATTTGCTCAAGTCTTCCTACTAAATTTCAATTACGCAAAGTAAATCCTTCTCTATCAAAACGATTCTATTAAATATTTATAGTTAATAATTTTATCTGGCAAGTCCTTATTAAATTTCAATGTATTTTTGTTATTAATTAAGTTAGCAATATGTTTCAGATTTTTTTGTATTCCAAAGATAACACTACCACAGAAAAAAGTTGTTGCTCAGATCTGGCTGTGACTATATATTGCGAGAATTAGAACATTTATAATTATGACAATGCTATTACTTCTTGTAGTAATAATTGTAATTATTTAATAATTTAATTAATTAAAGTGACCGTTACTATGTCATAATCCATTCTTATGAATTAAAACAATTTACTATGTTTTTTATCACGAATTCGTCTTATTTCATATTTAATAATTATATGTAAATAAAATTCACATTCTAATTCGATCTTAGGCCTCTATATAGGAAATTAAATTCCAAATAAAAATATTATTTGCAATACTCGTATGTCTACTATATGTTTTTGGGGTCGTTGAATCCGATTCTGCGCTTCATTTAACTCCACTATGTCAGATTTTACCAATAACTAATATAATACCTTATCTAAGCTGTCAAGTAATAGACCACAACGATAATATAAAAGCAGCTGAGCACTTAGAATAACGATTTAACCGTATACATTTAACCCTAAACTCCCTTACAATAACATTATAACTCTAAAACCCCCACACAACCAATTAAATTGATTAAAAAATTAATTAAAATAAGCACGTTACTCAATCAAACCATTGCGTAACGTGGTTGTTGGGTATCATTTACATAAATAATATTATTAAATATTTTCTTAATTATTATTAAATTATTGTTAATTATTTATTATATTTATTTTATTTAATTATTAGTGTGTATACAATATTAATATGTCTAATGTGATGTTTTGTGACCACTTAAAAAAGTATGTATTCAATTCTTAATTAACCCATTAGTGAATACACAAAGTTGCTGCACCATTGTTTTGTATAAATTAGTTTATTATGGTCAAGTAAATTTTTTTTAATAAAAAAAATAAATCTTTAATTAGTAGTAATTAGTTATAGCCCGTCTCTTATATGGATAGTCTGCATGCATTAACAAATTGTTACGAAAAAAAAGGTTTTTATTTCAAATAAAGCAATAGAACAAATACATCTTTTTGTGATGCAAACCGCAAAAGTGTATTTTTTATTTTATTGCATACAAAGTTATATTTTTTTTCACAAAAATTGCATTTTTTCTACCTTTCAAAATTGTGAATATTGTAATATTGGATATTGGTGGTGTCAGAATTAGCTCTCTTTTATTTGTTTTGTGTGCCTTGGGATTTTGGAAAAGAAAACCCAAAAGCCTTCTAAATTTGACTACTGTGTTGAGCAGTGTGTAGAGATTAGTTTGCATTAGTAATCAAGCAATAGAAATCCTGACATTTAGTCAATATGCAAATATTTTAAAATACCACTTTCTTTGCAGAATACGACATCTATAGAAGGTAATCAACCAATTCATTTTATCAACACCTATATATTTGCGATATTCTGAGATAACGGCCAATAGAAACTGTCTCGTAATTTTCTTGATCTATCCCATCTATTTTCCAATAGAAATTTACTTGTATTGAAGTTTGTGCTCATCAAAATAATTTTATCGTTTTTCAATTGCAAATTTTAAGCTAATTCATTTGAAAATTCGTTGAGAATAAAAATATAGATACTTTGTCCTGGTGTTCCGATAATTTTGATTATAAAATGGCATCTTTTGGCTCTATTTTCTTAAATAGCTCGAGTTGTACAAATACCGGTAATTCCCAAAAGAGTGAATAATTTGACGCAGATGAAGTAATTGCCATATATGTTTTACCCATAATTTGAAAGTATTGTGCTTAAGTTCTAGTAATTTTTACCCATAATTTGAAAGTACTTAGCTTAAGTTCTAGTAATTTTATAACATTATCTCTTTCTAGACCAAACTCTCTTTTCAATGTTACTTTATGCATAATGTCCCTTAAAAGAGATGGAAAAAATTGTTCATACATGTTTTTACCCATTATTAGAAAGTCTTTTGCTTTATTCTAGTAACTTCAAAACAGCATTTTCTTCTAGACTAAACTCTGCTTTCAATGTCAGTTTATGCAACGGATATTATACATAAAGTAAAAAGGACGCAATAATAAAATGGTATAAAAAACTAATTACAATCTTACGACTTACGTACGAGTATGTACTCATAGATACTTATTTAATAAACTAATATATTATAAATGTACTTTTTCAAGGACTATAGCTGTGCATCCATTTTTTTTTTTTAATAAAATATTAAAATCAAATATGTGTGCATTGAGCAATAGCACATATGAAACTATATATGTTTACTTGCAATTACGAAAAACAACTTTTTATCTCTTAAAACATGGTTATTTAAAATGCGTGTCCCCTTGTCTATGCACTAATGAGTTTAACGGGTAAGTTTTCAACAAAAAGATTTTCTTATTTTTAAATATTTCGGTTTTCCATCTTAATTTTATTATTATGGCCTATGGACACGTTGCGCTTTCCATAGGTCACGCTAAGTTGATTATACAATACTAATAATAAAATAATTACTTCTATCTCTGAATAATAATAATAATAATAATATTAATCTTGATTGGTATTTTTTATCTGTACAGATATTAAACATTTCAACATACAAAAATCCATTGGTACACTTATAAATAGTAATAAAATTAATAAAAATAGAAATCACAAAAATTACAAAATCGATAAAATAATCATATCACAAATTTTACAGCAATTTTACCAATTGTCAGTAAAATATTCGTCAATTGAGTAATTTGATTTCTCAATAAAAATAGATTTAACTATTTTTTAAATCTTCTTATATCTTGTAATTTAATACTATTTCTAGCGCTGAAGATAAGCTAAGTTTTTTTTTAAACGTTTGTTATTAATGTGGCTATTAATTGGCAATTATCAATAAACATTCCTTATTCTATGTTTTTGCTATCATGAAGAAGAAGTGACATAGAAAAATTAAACATTCCTAAATTATACCAGAAAGACGTCGAGATACTGTAACTTTAACAACTATTTTATATTTTAATTATTAATTAATTTTTTTAATTATTATATTATACTTTTTTATTTCAATTGTTACGACTTATATTTTTAACTGTTTTATTGCAATTTTATCATAGATATTTATATGAACTAAATATAAAATATACTAAAAGATAAAATTATACATTTGTCAATATACTTCTAGAAAACCCTAATGCAGTCAAACAAAATGACTTTGATTACATTCCATCATATAATCAATAATACATATTAATGCATATTATGTGGTCTAATTTTATAACAAGATATCAAAAGCATTTTTGTATTCCAATTGCAACGCGTGCGCAATAAAATATAACTTTCGTTATCACCTTCGATAGCTCAGTTGGTAGAGCGGTGGACTGTAGAAGTTTAATGTACAGCAGCGATCCATAGGTCACTGGTTCAAATCCGGTTCGAAGGATTTTTTATAAAAAATTTAATTTTTTTTATATAATATGTTTTTATTAATAAAAATCTGAAAAAAACATGTAATAAACAACATAACTACGTTATTTGGATAACTTTTAGTTGCAAATTTGGTTAAATTAGCAACGAATTATTATTATTCATAATTACATAGTCAAGTAACTTGTAAATAATACAATTTACAGGCATAACGCCAAGATAATAGATATTGCTGTAGAATCAAAAGATTAATTAAAAATCAATTTCACTTCAATAGAATTTCACGTTGCTACAAGCGGCAGCAATGCAGATAATTGTATTACTTAGAGCCCATCAGTGCATTTTATTTATTTCCGCATCGCATTAAAGCAAGAGATGAAAGGAATAATTGATTATGTGTTTAGTGTCACCGCAAGTAATAATACATTCTTAATTGCAGAAAATCTTTTATTTTTAAATTTAATTAACTACATAGCGTATTATGATAGAATAGAAATAATAAACGCGTTTTGTTTACTATTTTAATTAATTATACCAGAATATGTAGTTTTTGATTTTGAAAAATTAATTTGTTTTTGTTTTAATATTAATTCTACTTGAATATGGATAAAAAAATTTAATTTATTTCAGTTTTTAAAAATGAATTTTTTTTTTAATGTTAACAATTTTTACTACATAATTAGAAAGGTGTCTTGTAAATTTATATATTTTTAATCTGATTAAAATTGGACGTAGTAAAGTGTTTGATTGTACAAATACAATATTTTTATTGATTATATTATAACTTTCTAAAAGAATAATCGGATGGGATAATTGACCGACTGGTAGGACGTATTAATTATTTATATTTATTGTTAATTTGCTTTTATTTTAATAATACATATAACTTAGCCATTGCTTTTAATTTCCAAAGCGCTCTTATAATTATGTAGTAATAAAATTCTTATCTGGTTTTTTTTTAATTTTTTGAAAAATCAAATATAATTTTATTGTTATGTAAAATTGGTTTTATGTCTAGTTTATGATAAAGCTAATACGGTAAGTCCGTCTAATAAATTGTTTATTATATTAGTAATAAATTATTAAATTTAGCATAACAAATTGTTTTGGTTTGAAAAACCTTATTAAAGTTTGACGTTATCTAAAGTTTAAGTTTAAGATTAATAAAATGTTTAAGAAAGCTTGATTTTTATGTTATTTATATAAATCATGTATTTCATAAACGCGTTAAGATAGGGAGATAAAGAAGGTACCATTAAAACACCGCTAACACTAGCATAGGTTTACTAGGGGAACTATTATGAAACATAAACAACGAGAAATATTTGTGCGACTATGGTGGAATATCGACGAAGGTACAGCTACAATATATTATGATGGCAACAATTTAAGATGCGTTTTGTCAACAAATCCTAAATTCTACCGCTAAAAATCAATGCAAATAAATTGCATCTTATACGAAATGGTATCATTGCAATATAAATTATTGCCATTTTGAAAACCTTAATTTTATAATACGTTTGTAACTGTATTATTGGCAAGCGGGCGCCTTCTATTACTACACAGTTTTAATGCTGCCAAACTTCTTAAAAGAGACTTTGCACAAATTATTGAAAATGTTCCTATTGAATGTATTGGAAAGTAGGAATTGTGACAGGCTCGTTCGCCTGACATTATTCTTCGGGACTTTAATTTTAGGGGGCAGTCAAATAAAAAGTTTACACAGCAGAAGTACATAACACCAACGGTTAATAGAATAAACGAGGCCATTGCAGATATTCGAAGAAATCCTCAACGGTCGACGACTATCACCTATTCTCTGCGGTTATGCCAACTCTGAATAAATTACAAATTGAACATTTTCAACAGTTATAGTACTTTTTAATTCTAATAGAAATTGTTTATAATAAAAAAAAAATAAGTGGTGTTGTAGTGGCAACGAGATTTTTTTTTAATTTTAGTAAAAATATAAAGTTAAGTAGTTAAAAATAATTAAAAACAAATGAGAGAAGAAGAAAAGAAGAAAAGAAAGAAAGTATGACTAATTTGAAATGATTTATTTGACATTTTTATTTATTTAGTATCGCCCATTATTGTTTAAATTTTGAATTACTTTTCCTATCATGACTTGGTTTAACAGAAGAACGACAAATACAAAGAAGTCCTCCTGTATACTGGGCGTGTATTAATTTGCGGAGAAACGCCAGGTTGTAGATCAAGTAAAAAAATCGAAAATCTTTATTCCAAATTAATGAGAAATTTTTCGTTTGGCCTCACAAGGTCCTCAAAGTTTCAATTTTGTTAATACAAATATTGTTTTAATTGCGTATTTTATGTGCCAATCTGCCTTTTTTAGTATAATAAATGTTACAAGGTTTATTGAATATTAATAATAAGAAATATGAAAAAATATGAAAATTACTTTCGAAAAATAAATCAAATTTAAATTAAAAATACACTTGACAACGTAGCAAAATTTCTAATAAAATTCCAATTATACAGTAGGCAATTCATTAAACACAACAAATGTTAATCTGTCAGTTTGACTTATAGGCTGTGTTGATTATTTAAAATAATGTTTGATGTGTGTATTAAGTTCCCTATATTATAAGTTCTAATTTTATTAGAAATTTTGTGTGTAACAATACTTTGAGGACGTCGTGAGTACAAACAAAGAGTTCTCAGCATTTTGGAGTTAAGATTTTTCTTTTCTCTTTTTTTACTCTTTTTATCAACAAAGTTACCTGGCGTTTGTAGGATAATTAATTCCCACCCTGTATAATAAATTATGTGCATAAAATATAGCATATTGGTATATTTTTTTGTATGGAGTTTATACTGCAATTTTAATAGTATTTATTATTATTTTATTATTAGTTAATTATTACTTTGTATGTAACATAAAACTCTAAAAGTATTAATTTTTATAAATTGACCATAAATTTGTAAATTATTAATAAAAGACTAATATTGAATGTGAAATGTAATTTAATTCATTTCTTGATGTTTTTGGATGTCAGCAATGTTTGAAGCTTTGTACTATTTAACATTTTTTAATAAATTTGATTGATTCTACAAAAGCAATTGGCATGCTGTTTATAAATATTTCGAACTAAAAAATGTTTATGTAGTGTAGCCCTGTTGATTTTTTTAATTCCGTTTATTGATCTCCCTGTCCTTGGAATAACGAAAACTATTCTTGTTTTTCGAAATCGAATAATAACAAAGCTTCGTCGGTTAATTGCAAAACTCACTGTATATTTTTTATTATTATATTAATAGTTATTTTGTCTATTTACATATTATAATTATTTATTAGTTTGTTAAAAATATTAAATATGAATGAAATTAACTGAAATAATACAATATTTATATTCGATCAATTTTGCAGAATCCAATTTAATTAAAATAAATATTTTTACTTTTGTAAACAATATCACAATTTGATCAAATGAAATCTATTTGTATAACATAACTCATTATTTTTTTAAATTATACAGCCATAGTTAATAATGTTGTTATGTTTATATTTTATCCATGATTACATTAAGTCATCAAATAAATAACTGAATTTTCAATAATTTAATGCATTATATTATATTATTAATATTTACAGTAAAATTAATGTAGTTGAAATCATTTTAAATAAATTAAAACCAAATACTAAAATTTTGTGGTAGAAAATGTATAGAACACAACTCTAGTTGTAATGAAATTATGCACTTGTGTGTAATATGCTTCTTACAACTATCGTTAAGTAATATACTATTTTATTATTGTTCGATTTTTTTTGTATATTTATGAGCAGCGTTTTCTTCACTCGCTTTGCACAATTCTTTTGTTGCGTACAAAATTATTGATTAAAAAGAAGTTTTAGAATAAATTTGTGCAATTACAAGCATATTTTAAATAAAATAACAACTTATACATGTATGCCTGAAAAAATCAAAGTGTCATATTCTGGCAAACTTCCTTAAACTTGTTAAAGAAGCACATCTGGTTAATATCTGTTGGGCAAGAACCAACTATGGTTTGCACAAGTAGATACCGTCTATATTTAATATTTTTGGGTTGATTTATTGATGAATACATTTTATGCATGCCAACGTGATGAGCTTCTTTGTAGACGTGGATGAATTTTCAATCATCAACATTTCTGTTTCTCAAAATAAAAAATAGAAGTTTCATATTTATTGTAGAAATATGAATATGAATCCGCTTTGAATATATAACTTTGTAACCGGACATTGAGCCAATTTTTTGTACATTTCAGAGTGATTGTACCAAAAGATTGTGACTATTGCAAGAAAAATGATTGAGGTTATATCTCATTGCAAAGTAGACTCGAACTTGGATAGGTCAAACTGCAATAACTTTTTATATAAAATAAATTTTTGATAATTTGAATTAAATTGGTTGGCAATAGCGCCACAAGTGAAAATTATATGTAAATTTTACTTGATAACTTAAACTTTCTTACTCGAATATCTTGATAACTCAAATAGAACACGCCACCTTTGATACGTTAAATTCTGGTGGAATGCATTTTCTAACTATGAACTATGCGATTTTTACCGCTCGTTTTTGATACAGGACGCTTGGTTTTTACGCTACATAAGTTCATGTGTATACTTTATTAGTGTAGTTACCGAGTGGAAATATATAATATGTCCGTTTATTTTGTATTGCTTTATATTTATTGCTGTTCATATATTATTAAACGTACTTTAATAGTTATTTAAGCTATTGCTTTATATTTATTGCTGTTCATATATTATTAAACGTACTTTAATAGTTATTTAAGCTACAAGATACGTAGGTGCGTTATAACATTTAAGGAATATTATTATAGGCCGAAGTGGAACCGAGACCTATAATTTCTTCCAAGGACGATGTTTATAGCTTATAGCTTATTATGTTTTTTTCCGCTACCAAAACTATGCCAAAACTTATCTAATATCAATAATTATGTATTAATAAAATTTAAAGTGACAGCTAAAACTGACGTTCCCAAAGCAAAGTTTGTACGATTGTTGTCATTTTTTAGAATTTATACAATTTTTATTATTTTGAGTTGTAGTTATATACTTATTTACAAGTAAGATAAAAATAATATATTTAACAACACAGTAACTTGTTATACTGTCTCCAGAAGGTGACTGGCTTGTCTACACGGCTCACCGACAAAATATTATCATTTATTATGACATTTCAATGATATTTTATTATATTCCTAGGAACGTATGTAAATAAGTTACGCAAATTTGATAAACAAACCTTATTCACAACTTGCGGTTGCAAGTTACTATGGACGTAAGGTTTACTTACGTTGTTGGAATCTTAAAAAATACTATTATAAACTCAAATGGTGAAAGCAGAATTATAATAAAAGTTGAAAGTATGACATAATGAAGTATGGTACTCCAGCAAGTGTCTACTATCAGTCTACTGTTTTAAATAATAAGCAAACAATTACGACTGCAATCAACAGTGGTGTAGCAAGTGGAAATGCCAAGAGACTAAAAATCAAGTTAACCAAATCTGGATCAAGCTATAAAAATTAAAAATTTTTAAACTTGGTTTTTCATGGCCGAAATACTCTTAGCTGTCCTTGTCTGATGCTCGCCTCGCTCGCTCATCTCGCAACTCTCAAATTTGTCTAGCAAAGTAGCACTGTGGCCTTAATAAACAAATAACTATTTAATTATATATATATATATATATATATATATATATATATATAACTCTGCTGAACGACGTTGAGAATTGCGAGATGAGCGAGAACAGCTAAGAGTATTTCAGCCGCGGTGAACAATTTTGTAATTTCAAACACTTTTAGGCCGCACATACCAGTGTTTTGCAGTTGGGAACTGTCACTTTTACTTACAGTAATTGCAATCGCCAACTTGACTTTCAGATAGAGCCGCCTAAAATAATTGTTGTGAATTTAATTTAAAAAAAGATAAATTTGTTTGAGAAATTTATAAAACAATGTTCATTTGATAAATTGTTTATTGATAAAATTACACAGTTACAGCCTACTTGTATCTTACTGCTGACTTCACACCTTAGCTAAGTATATTTTGGTTACATGTAACTGGGGAAGTACTGCTTATGGTAGTCAAGATTTTTGTATGTTAAAAAGATAGTTGTGTCATGTCAATAATTATGCCTATTGCGTGGTGCTATAATACAAATATGGTTACAACAGTTTTTTTAATTAATAATACAAAAGTACATCAGCATTAAAAAAGAACTATTTTTGTTTTTAAATTTATTTTGAAGTTTATAACAAAGAAATATCAAACATTTAATTTTTTATTTTTTAGCTAGTAACTTTTCTTAGAATACTTCTAGGTAACTGAAGTAAGTTTGCTATAAGTGCTATGGAATATGAAAATAATTACTTCAGCAGTCATTAGACAATTTAATTTGAAATTTCCAAACAAAGTGCAACATTCTGCAGTTCGAAAATTCCTCATTACGTTAAATGTATACAATAAACAAAAAAAAAGGAAAAGCTTTTATGATGATGACCAAAGTCCTGTGACAGCAAAGGCTTCGGTATTTGAACAAACCATAATATCACTGAAAAAGCGGTCCGAGCAGATTCTCATTAGTAAATTACATCTGCGACGCGTTTATAAAGCAAATAAATTAAAACGAGAGAATTAGAATTTTTGCACTTGCACTTTAATATATAAAACTCAAAAGTTGGAATGTTATCGAGCTATGAGAGAAAAAATTATGCGTAAGCCGAATGTTTACAAAAATATAGTTTTTTTTTCTGGTAAATCAAATTTTATTAGTAACGATGTAATGTCTTAACAAAATTGTAAGTTTTGGTTTGAGAATATCCCACAAGTCAATTCTATTTTAAAAACGTTCATGTTTGGTGTGCTACTTCTTATCTTGTGGAATAAAATTTAATTATTGCAAATCAGTTTATGGAGAAATTTTCATATAAAGTCAGTTCCAAAAATGGATAGTAAATGATTGAAATGAGTCCAATTTATTGGCCTATTCTTGGCTAATCATTAGATTTAAAAGTCAAAGTCAAAGAGAATAAATTTGTATTATTAACTATTTACAAAAATAAGTAATTAAGTAGTATTAAGTATTAAAGAATCGCGCTATAAATTCTATTTCTCTTGAATATATAGTTGCTGCATTTTTATTATTTTGAAAAAAATATTGCAAAATGTGCAGATAAATGCGGCGTATTTATTGAATATAATTATGTTTATAATGAATTTTTGTGAATGTTTTGATATTATTGTAGTGCATTTATTTCTTGTATGCATCACAAATAACACATCTAGTAGATAATATGTACAATTTCACATTTTGACCAACTTATACTTCTTATATCTTGTACAGAAAAAACTTCTTCCTTGAAAAGTGAATAACTATTTTTTATATTATTCAATGCTGAATTGATTAATTAAAACAAACGTTATTATTAAATTTGTTTTTTTTTTCAAGAATGACTAACCCAACTAAGTTGAAATTTTAATTAAAAAGTATTTCCCATAATAAAATTATTCTCGAATTATTCGGGAATTAAGGGCATGTCCCTGCCCTTAATTCCCGAATAATTTTCATGTGAAACAGGTTTTTGCCAGAAAAAAAATCACCTGTAAAAAATCGACCTCTTGTGTGTTAATTTTTGAATTTTTGAATTTTTGAGTTTTTGTGAGAGTAGCTATCGCCATAGACAACCTATATTATATAGCTGAGCGACATCTGTATATTTCTTAAGAACCGTGCTTTTAGTTGAGGATATTAACGCTACTGACCACACAGCGGCAGTATCGCAAATAGAGGAGATGCGCGTGAAATTTAAATGATTTAATTCAAATAAATTTAAAATAAAATTTTATTTTATTCATAAAAAATGTTTTAATGTATAAAAAATATATTTTTTATATTAAAACATTTTCTGTTTTGTGCTTTTAATATAGGACTAAATTCTGAAATTATGATAAAGAGTTGTGCAGCAAACTGTGTCACACCAAAATAGGAGAAATTTTAAACTTCGCTAATTTTCCATATATAATAATGTAACTAATCTTTAATTTTATTTAAGTAGATATTTTATGTTTTAAAATTATTAATACTCACATTAACTAATGGATAACCACACGGGTGCTTCTTGCAACCAAAATGTTGGTCGGACGCACGTGGGGACTAACACCAAATATGAGCAGGTGGCTATATACGATGGTAATTAGACCCATCATCATCAACACGGAGCACTCGTATGGGGTGAAAACCGATACTCAGGACTACATCTACTAAGCACGGCAGAGTACAGAGGATGGCATATTTGCTGATAACGGGAGCGATGAGCACGACTCCAACAGCAGCCATGAAAGTACTACTCTCACTACCGCCACTTCACCTAGTCGTGATGGCCGAGACAAGGCAAGCAGCAGTATAGACTACAGATAAATAAACACTTTTCTAATCTTTGGGACTCACAGACCCAGTATAACAAACATGTTGCATGAAGAAAAACTCAAATGATGAGATCAGACTTTATGAAAGGTTACCGCATTCAAAGGTCCTTTGATGTGGTAATACTATTGCGAGACGTGTGGTCAACAGAAAACTATCTGGGAGCAGGGCAAGGAAACATCTGGTACACAGATGGTGCCAAAAACCAAAATAGTACCGGAGCTGGAATATATGAAGGCAAACACCGAGGGAAGCGATATTCCTGGGTAAATATGCCTCAGTTTTCCAAACAGAAGTGGCCGCCATTGAGTTGTGTGCCAGGCACATGATGGAGTCAGGATTTCAATTCAACATACCGATCACCAATATGTCCTACAGCCAAGCAGCATTACAGGCGTTACGATCGCCAGTAATAAAATCCAAAC
>JARJEC010119124.1:0-54167 GCA_030264575.1 Tachinus sp. AB-2021
TATATTTGTTATTTTTTGGCAACTGACATTTACTTTCAATGCTGTTATAGTTTAAAAATGTCACAACAGGTGGGAATAATATTCAATCTATTAACACAATAGCTGGGTTGGTGGGTGAATTTTATATTAAGATTTTAGTTAAAGGTAGTTCGAATTTTTGTGCAATTTATAAACTATAACGGTAACGGTAATTACAATATAATTATTATCCTTGGACTTAGAGATTTGACTTTTGGAGGGTGTAATATAGAGCATTAAAGCTTCAAATTTACAATTATCAGATCAGGTTTTGTTTCATAGTAAGAAAATTTAATTTTGAAATTTTAATCATAAGTAGCACAATATGTATAATTGAAATATTTTAATAATAATTTATTTTAGACAAAAAACTAAAAATAATGTACAAAATGTAATTATTTATACATTATATAATTTATAATTTTTAATTTAATTAATTTAAAAAAATTTGAATAAGACTAACCTCAATAAATAAAATGTATTAAACTATTATAAAAGTCAGGAGTAACTAATGTCAATTACAAAAATACAAAAGATGCTTAGCACAAATTTTAAACCACTGATTGAATCATAAATAAACCAATCACAAATAGATTTGATTTGCGACACCTTATTATGCTTTCTATGATTTGTTATTTGGTAACTATGCGTACACATGCTCTATTGCCATGATAATATTTAACTAATTATATTTAATAAAGCGGCTGGAGATATTAAGATTTTATTAATTAATTAAATTTAAAAATGACTAAATTTGTATAAATAATAATATTTTGTGCAATTTTTTTGGCTTTTTGTCTAAAATAAATATAATATATGAATTATTTTAATTATAAAGTTATACTACTTATGATAAAAATTTCAAAATTAAATATTATTACTAAGAAACCAAACACTATCTGATATATGTGTAAATATGCAAGAATAACGCCAAAAAATGCCTGATCTTTCTTAGGTGGTCCACCCTGTATTAACAAATAATTATGTTTATTTTATTTATATAATTTTAAATAAGCTTTACATACTCTAGACTATAATATAAATTTGTAATGCATTTATTTTCTATAAATGATTTTATTTTAAAATTGATCAATCAATACTACCGGTGTGGAGCGCATAATGAGAAAATGAAATAAAATTTGCAATGAGATAAGTTAAAGTTGTGTCCACATTTTGAGATATATACCAACTTAATTGAGAATATACAACGTAAATTTTTGAAATACGTTTACATAAAAAAATGGTTACTATCTTGCTCAGGAGTTTAATCATAAGATACTATTAACCACTTTCAATATGCTATCACTCAAGGATAGACAAATCTTTTTTATTGAATCATTTCTATATAAGCTTCTCTACAATAAAGTAGATTGACTATACTTAATAAGTAAAATATGTTTTAATGTTCCACGAGTTGTCTCCAGATTCCCCACTATTCACAATTTTCAAAATGATCCAAACCCCCAAATTTAAAAAATCGCACAAAATCTCTATCAATCTTTTGAGCATCTCAAACAATCCTTAAATTTAAGAGGTTATTATTAATATTTTCTTTCTTGCATTTTTGCATAATTTTATTTTTGCATTATTAACGATCTGTATAGTGCCGAGGAGAATAATTAAAAAAACTGCGTCATAGAATAGTTTATGTAAATAAAAACGGTAAAAATTAAAAAAATATAATTAGATTGTGTTCTTAGAACGCACAATTTTAGGACAAGGTGAGAAGTACATACTTACGCAAATAATATTGCTATGAATATGTAAAATTGCATTTTTATAGTAGAAATTTGATTATTTGTAAATAAATTATTAAAATGATAGTAGAAATTAAAAAGTATGCAGTTACATTTGACTGAATTTCATTAAGTCATAAATTAATTCAAATTAGTTGCAAAGCAAAAACAGAAACAATTTTTATTTTCAATATCAAACAGTTACACCAAGTTTTTGGATAAACTTCCCAACAAGTCTAAGTATAGACTAGAAATATGTGAATTAATAATAAGTGTTAAAAGTTACTACCGAGTTCATTTCTTAATGCTGAAAGAAACTTATCTGTTGAGAAGTTTATAAAAAATGTATAACAGTAAGCAATTAATTTAATGTTAAGTGACAGCTAAAGTAAATAATGTAATGCTTATTATTTCTGTTTTTTCACCTTTGTTAACTGATGTATGTTGTATCAAGATAAAATCAAATAAAAAGCGGCATTTTAGATTTTTTTAAATATATTATAACGTTTGGTAATAGTTTAATGTTATAGTGTGTTTACTGTTTGTTAAATGTTTTTAATTTGCAATTAACATTTAAATTACTAATTTTTTTGTTGTTGATCGTATAATTATAGTTTGGTTATTGTATTGACAGGAGACTGTTAACAACAGCTATTAATTTATGCATGGCCATTAGAAATATTTTTGAGTCGTGTCGCTAAGTAACAAACTGTATATTTATATTATTGAAAAAATGTAAACAATAATAAATTGACAGATTTACACAATTTTAAATTTTAAAGTTTAATGGCAATACTATTTTAATAATTGAAAATTATTAATTAAATTTTGTGACGGTAATAATTAAAAAAATTATATGATATTAAAAAGCAATTAACAAAATTTTTTTTGTTTAAGACTTTTGTGCAGTACATAACCCCGTGAATATGTAAATATGTTTATAATAAAGTTCTTATATAAAAATTCACTTAAATTTCCTCGATTTTTTTGGCTAGGAACTGTTATATAATTATATAAATTACACACTGCTAGAGCAAGATGTTAGCTTAGTACTAGGAGCAAATACAATATATTCAACAATAAAACATAGACATTATTTAAAAAATTATTGAATTTACTTTATAATTAACTTACTGTATAAAAAACCTAACAAATTATATTGACTTAAAAATCAACCTTGTTTGTTCCCTCCCAGTCAAACAATTATGCATATTATAGTTGAATAAGACTTTTAGAATTTTACAATTTTTTTTAAATGGTTTTTCTCAAAAATATTGAGTCATAATTGGCATATAAGTTTTACATTTTATATTCTGATAGCATGCCAACTACCTGTTAAACCTATTATTAAACAAAAAACTCATTTTATTTGTTACCAAAGTAATAAATAGTGTGTAAAACAGTTAAATATTTTTCATAATATTGTAAAATAAGCATTGTTTTTTGCAATGATTTATCTCTTTGAAGCTTTAAAAACTGCACTGTATGTTTTCAAATAAATGTAAGACTACTTCGCATCTCAAAAAAACTCAAATTGTTATTTAAAAACCAGTTTTTATGCGCCCGTGAATCAAAAACGCAAAAACATCATCATTATACTTGCATGTACAAATAATATCAATCGGAAAACTAAATCCCAGCGCATAAATCAAAACATTCAAGCCATTTCTTTGTGTAAAATTAAATTATTCAAGAATAATCTGACCTTCTCAATCTCACACTTGTTTTTATATATGAAATGTTAGCAGACTTTTTTGAACGCACATAATCTCGGTTTTATTGATTATTACAACAATGAGAGGGTAGATTCTAATCATAAATTCAACCCCATTATTTTACATTATTCAGTATATGAAGGTAATTTCAAATTATAGTAAAACTTTAAAATATTTTTTTGAAATTATTACTGAAGTTATTTTTTTTAACAAAATATAATATCAGCACTTGATTTTTTCATTTTTAAAAAGAACACATTCTCTAAGTAAAAACCAAAAGGAAAGATCTATCTTCTCAACGTAGTAATGCAGCGTTTCTTAATCTTTAGCTGCTCTTTTTTTACCATGACTTTTTGAGCTCCCCCACAAAATTTCTGACGATTGTGTTTTTGTCGTCAACTTTTTTGTCCTTCTCCTCTCCCACTGTATTGTTGATTACCTTTTTTTGTCGCCAGCTTAATTTTATTTTGTTTTTTTTATTACTATTTTATGTATGCCTTCGAATTTTTTATTTGTGTATACTGGCTGAATTTTAAAATATTTTATTTTATAAAAATGACTAACCTAGTACTTAGTATCTGTTAGTTAGGTCAAAATGAAGCGTAAAATTAAAAAAAAATATTCCAGCGGTTCTCAATTTTTTGAAGTTCTTGCCTCCCTGTTCACCGTTATTTTTTTGCGCAATTTCCAATGGCCTTTTTTTATCGTCTTTTTGTCGTTCTCCTCCTACATTTATTGTTGCTGACTTATTTTATTAAATAAACTTACTTTTTTTTGTTTTCTTCGCAGTTTGAGAAACGCTGCAGTAATGTATTAAACTCATCAGAGTCTTTAAAAAAATTTTAAGAAATTTTACTAACACACAGAAATGTTATCATTTATTTTGTCTTCGTTGCAATATGATATTTTGATAGTTAAAAGTTCCAACTGTAAAGTTTTAAGTAGTATAACAAATGCCCATACTTCTTTTACTTTTAATAATAAAAGAGTAAAGTTTTACAAACTCACTTCCGGATTCTAGTAATATCCATTTATTACCAATTTGTGTCAGGGTATGTAATTAAAGTAGTAATTTTAACAGTTCTATGTATACCGACAAGTTACATTTTCTATCAAATAAATTTTAAAATTTATAAGTATATATTTATTTTATTATTTTATAAACAATATAGTATATTTTTTGTTTGATTTACAGCGTCGACAAAAACAATTTACAAGTTGTTTTTAATAAACTAATTCTAACTATTTTAGAGTTCTTAGCATGTTTTGATAAGATATGCATAATGTTGCTTGTTTAGTGCATATTTATATAATTTAACCGGTCCAATTTTAAAAATGTTGACATTATTAACAACATGAAAAATCAGTTAAAAAGGAACAAAGAATTTCTTCAAATAAATCATAATTTCATGCAAATTTAAATGCACTTTTATTATATCTGTTGTTATAGACATTTTTCATATACAAACAGATATTGAGGAACCGCTGACTATCATTTTTAATAAATCATTTAAAAATAACATCTAATTGTTCTTATTTACAGTTTGATAATTATTATTAAATATGGACAATTTTAGATTAATTAGTGTTATGTTATGATTGTTATTTTTATTATAATCTTTTGTTTTTTTTTTGTTTAAAGCATTTATTTTTCTAATATATTCGTTAATTTTTTATTATTTAATGTTTTTAAAATATTTTTGTCGTACAATTAAGTTTAGCGTTTATATTTCTAACCTGTTCTATTTTGTTCTAGGAACTTTTCCAAAATCATCCCGCAGTATATAATAAATATGCTAAAAATTTTCAGCATTGACATACAACATCTAACAATAAAGCAAAAGGATGTCATACTGGAGCCGACATATATTACAACAGCATTATAACATCCCGCAAAAAAAAATACCGCAGTGACTGAGTGGTTAGTGTGTTGACTGCTGCGCCGGGCGAAGATCGACTTGGAGAGTTGTTTGGTAGCACAAAACGATTAAAACGTTCTAAAAAGTGTAACAAACTGAGACAAACTTTACAAACAGCAAACAGACATTCTACCAAAATCTCACCGCCACCGAAGCAACTATACCGCCAAACTAAAACACCATCATGTCATCAGACAACGTCCTACAGTTCTGGTCATCCATATGGAGCAAACCAAAATAACACCAAAATTAGACTAAGACGAGAAAGAAAGGCAGTAGGTAATATTAAAAACATGTATCTAAAATTTTGGTGGAAGAACTTAAAAATGTTATTAAAAAACACATAACTGGAAAGCTCCAGCATGTGATAATATACACAACTTCTGGTATAAGCTTTTTCTCTACCCACAGCATTCACGCATATTATAAATCCCGACCGATATATAAACTATTTACGTCTGTAATTACAAACCGAATATACTCTCATTAAAATCAACAATATACTAACAAGAAAATAAAACGGATGTCAAAAACAGGCACAGGGTTGTAAAAAAACACTTGATAGATGCAATCTTATCTGGCCACGCAAAGATTCCACGAATATTGCTCTACACCGCCTATCTAGATTTTTTAAAAGCTTTTGATAATCTACCACACTCGTGGCTTATAGCAATATTACTAATGTATAGAACCAACTACAGATGATTAATGCAGGAGAAATAAACATTAACCAAGGATTTTTTCAAGGTGACGCACTAAACACACTATGCTTCTGCATAGGTTTCCCAATGTCGCATCACCTCAATACAATGAAAGGCTTTAGCATAAAATGGATTTTAAATGGATGACATAAAACTATACTAAAAATACAAAATGGACTTAATTAAGCAACTAAAGTGGATTGAAAAATTTAGCAAAGACCTATCGAGATAAATAAATGTAAGATAAATGCCATAATTAAAGAAAAATCCGAGAAGCAAGAAACGCACCCAATGACGAGTTAGAAATTAAAGGGCTAGAGGCAGATGAGGTATACAAATCCTTAGGCAACCTACAATCTAAAAGAATCGATCAAGAAAATAGCAAAACAACAACTAATGTCTAAACTCCCAAAGCAAATAACAAAAACAAAAATAAAATTAAAGCAGTAAATACATCTGCTATCCCATAACTCACATACAGCTTTGGAGCAATTAAATGGACACATACCGAATTGAAAGCATTTGATCGTTTAGTACAAACAAATGCCACCAAAAACAAGATTCACCACTCCAAAGGCACAGTAGAAAGATTATATCTGCCAAGAAACAGATGTGGCCGTGGATTAACAATCATTGGAAATCTGCACTACTCCTAAATCAATAACCCATGCAAATATTGCAAAAAATCTGACAAGCCCCATGCACAACACCATCGCAAAGCATGACCAAAAAAGCTATCCTCTAAACCTCCACGATGCCTCTTACAACCCTGACACAATGATTCAACTGACTGACTTCCTACTACAACAATGGTCTTCGAAACCAATTCACAGGAGGTACTATGGAACGGTCAATGCGGAGTACATAGATACAAATGCAACATTTAATTCGCTACACAATCGGTATATCTTTCTAAGACAGAAAGTTTTATGCTTGGAATACAAGATGAAGCAACAAAATATTACAGAAAACACATAATTCACGCTGAGTCCGCAACAAATGACAAATGCAGACTATACTCTAAAAAACCGGCAACAATAGATCACCGGAGCGTGTACTTCACTAGCGGGCACTGAATACACAAAAAGACACAATAATGTTGTAAAAAATAATACAACAACAACTGTGTAAACGGATAAATCCAGAGGGAAAAGAGCCACTCTATTATAAAGACACACCGCTGAATATAATAGAAGATGAAGAGCGTAAAATCTATTAGAACAGAGAAATCATAACACACAAAATAATACCAAACAACCGAGCGGATATAGTTAATACAAATAAACCATCTAAACATGCATACCTATTTGACATTGCAATCTCAAATGTTTTAAATGTTGCTATCAAGAACTTTGATAAAATGCGCAAATATTTCCCTCTTGCAATAGAAATAAAAGTAATGTAGTACCAAGAAAAAGTAACCATTGTACCAATTATTATAGGTCCAACCGGCAAAATACCAAAGACTCTTTTCAGAAACCTGGTCATAAATATCAATGACATTATATATAAAAAAAATTCGAATATCCGTTATAATCGACACCTGCAGTATAGTACGACAATTTCTGTGAAACTAGAATTAAAATAAACAATTCTGATATACCATCATATATCTCTTGCTTCGGCCGATCTATGTGATTATACCAGCTTTTGCAGACAAACAGTTTACACGATTAAATTTCAATAGAAATATTTTCTTACTGAGATTTAATGGTGTAATCAATTAATTTTATGCAAGTAAAGGAAGATAGGTGGATATAAAAACTAATAAATGGAAAACATGATTATTTGCTAAAGTAAGACAATATTGAAAAAATTCATCAAACCTATGGCTAACTAAAAGAAAACTTTACCCCGAAAGGAAGCATCTGTTCTGACAATACAGGATCTAGTAGTAAAAACACAAAATTTAAAAAATATATGATAAAAACAACACAAACACATGTCAAAAATGTAACAACCACAGCAAAACAAAGCCAACAAAATACTTAGAACGACACAGCAAAGTAACTTCAATAATTTACTAAACAAAGTAATGACACAATTCTTATAAAAGATGATCACTCAACACCATATTATTTTTGTACCCCGAAAGTCATAGCTAAAAATAATCCTCTGGGATGTAAGTATCAGATAGACAAATATATTGTTTACAATCGACCGGATATAATATGGACAAACAAAACAATTACTTACCTCATTGATATATCCATTCCGGCAAGTAAAAATCTACAAAAAAAAGACGGACCGAAAGAAGGATATATGATAATATCTGCAACTGGATTGATCCTTTGCACAACAATAGAAATCTTGAAAATACTTAAACTAGAGTAGACTTTAGTCGCCATACAAAAATCGGTACTTCTAGACACATCATACATAACTCGGTCATTTTTAAAGTAGGGTTGTTCAAGAGTACAGATAATGATACTGTTACGAGCTTAAAAATGATTATTTTGTAGGTTGTGTGAGCTACATCTAGTAGTTTTCATTTTTGTAAGGCAGCTAAAGTTTGATCTGAATTAAGTATTTTCAAAACTTCAATTGTGGTAAATGGGAAATCCAGTTTCAGATATTATTTACAGAACATTAATTGTGTTTTGCTTCCAGAGTTTAAGATTGCAATTGATATGTCGATGACCTATGTGATTTTCTATGTTTATATTATATTTTTGAGGTTGTGAACAATTTGCTTGTAGGTTTGTATACTTACATCCCAAAGATTATTTTTAAATGGCTTTAGGGGTATAGGAATAATATAGTGTGTTGCCTTTATCTCTTATAAGGATTGTATAGTTTACTATTGATTTGTGTATAATTGAACCTACTTTGTTGTGTCTTTTCAATTATTTTTTGGCGCTTTTAGAGCCTGAAAATGTTAGTTAAAATATTGGCGTAGTTGTTACATTTTTGGCATTTGTCTGTTACTGTATTGTTTTTATGATATTATTTTTCATAGTTTTGAGTTTTTATTACTTGATTTTTTATTGCTCAAACAAATTTATCAAATGTTTCTGCTTTAAATAATATGATGTATGCATATTGAAATATTCTCTTAGGTATTTTATTTGTTTTCAATTAGTTTGCTGTTGATTGTTCTTCTGCCTTTTTATCATATTTAACGTTATTTTTTGCAGACAGGCTTTTGGATGGTGTGCTTTATATTAGTTAGTGTAGTTTTCACATTTCTGTTTAAATCTCAGAGTTTAGTGTTGTTCGATTTGATTATACCAAATGATTATGAAAGTACAAGAATGGCGTATGAATGAACAGCCTCAATTAAGTTTGTTGGGTTCAATTTTGAGTTAATTATTTTCTCCAATAAATTTTTTAATTGTTTTCTTGGTGTCTCTTTCATGGTTGAGTTATCTGTGATACGTGCATTACTAAAAGATATTTGTATGTTTTGCGTTCTTGCATAGTATTGATTGTTTGTTGATCTTCGAGTTGTAATTGATCTGTGTTGCAGAATTTGCCCTTTTCTATGGCTATGATTTTAGATTTAGATTACTACTGATTTGATTTATTATTGCAATAAGTTGGTTTAGTTAGTTTAGTTGGTTTTGGCTTGTCGCTTATAACTTAATGTCGTCCATATATAAGAGGTCATTGATTAAATTATTAATGTTAAGCCTTTTCATTTAAAATCCAAATTTACACATATACAAAATAACAATGCACATAGTGTATTTCTTTGGAAAATTTATCGTTTAATAAGTTTTGTTAAGTTTGATTTTACGGTATCGCCGTTAAAATTCAATTCCGTTATATATTTGCATATTAAAGACATAAGAAGTTTGAAAATAAATGGATTGATTTTATACATTTTCAATACTTTAATAATGATCCAAAAGTGTGGTAGTGAATCGAATGCTTTACCAAAATCTATGTAATCAGTATGTAGATTTATATTCATTTTTCTGGCTTGATTGGTTACTACGGTGTTTATTTGCTTGTTTCTTGCAGCCACGGCAATTTTTCTTACATATGTTTGGTTCTTCAGTTATTATGTTGTGTTTTTCTCTACCAAATCAAAGCGGTTCTTCTTAACGTGGGATGTTCAACTCATTTCAGTGCAAAGAAGTCAGGGTTTTACTCACTGTTTTTTAATCTAAGGACAGCGTTTGATAGAGTAGATAAAACATGTATTATTAATTGAGATATGAAGTATAACTACATTTTCAAGCAATAACATTTAAAAGTTGTAACTCTACTAAGAGTAAATGGAAAAATAAGTGAAAACTTATAGACAATAAAAGGGTCACACAAGTATGTCCACTTAGCCCTGGGATATTTACAACTTATCTAGCAGATGTAAAACAAATAATACAAATGGCACAAAGAGGAGAAATAGTAATAGTGAAAGAGGAAGTGCATGCGCTCTTATATGCAGAAGACATAGTGATTGTAGTAAAAACAGAAGAAAAATTAGGTTCAAACTAGTAAGTAATTAGGTTAAAAAATGAATATATAAAGGAATTACTAAAAAAGATAAACAAAATAGTAGTACAAGCATGGTAAATAGGTGATAGAATGGACTTGCAAATAATATGAGATACTATTTATAGTTTTATAAAAAGTTGTAAATACTGAAACTTATTAGTCTTAAATAAAAAAAAACGTCAGCATAAATTGTATCAGAAGAGTAAAATATAAATACAATCAGAATTAAAATTTGAAAAAATATCAGTGAAATATAAAGAAATATATAAAGGGTAGAATGAGATATAGGGGTAAATGTAAATTTTTACAAGAATATATAAGAGAAAAATGAATGATAAGATTATAAAATTAAATAAGAATTGAGAAGGCTATTACAACAGAATGAATTATTAGTGAGATAGTGAGAATCTGGGGACAAGTTTGGAAAAAAGACTGGAAATGAAGAAGAACATAAACAGACAAGAATAGAAAGCAAGCATAAAATATATTAGATACAATAAAAAATATATAGAGACCATGCAAATAAATAAGCTTGCATATTTATCAAACATAAAATCGAACAAATAACAAATGATAATTGCTAAACTTAGATATGGAAACAAAAAAAACGTGAGCAAGTATTTCTTGGACAAATGTCCAAACGTACAAATGAAGAACTTGGAAGATGTGACATTTAGAAATAGAAAATATGTATATATATATAGAAATAGAAAATATGTATATATATATATATATATATATATATATATATATATATATATATATGTATATAGATATGAACTCCATCATTACGAAACCTAAATAGACATGTTTCAAATTTACTACGAAGCCCACGAAAGTTTTACCAAGCCCGCAACGGGCTAAAATCGACTGTGTATAAAGTTGAGATAAATTTTATGATATATAAAGGTACTCTAAAGTGTTTTACAAAATTATGCTAAAACTCGTATGTCGGTCATATATCCCAATTTAGACAGACTTAGTTCATCACATTTAACTGCAGGGTTTTAACTGTATATACAGAAAATATGTTTGACGGTTTATAGGAACCAACTATACTTTAGGGATTATGCAAAGCCCGATTGTTTGGCAACATTGTTTTCTTATATATTATAACAAAAAATATTACAGCCTAGAAATTCTCAGAAACTGTAATTTAATAAACAACTTTTAATAATAGTGGTAAACGTTACTATTTGATGATTTTAAAATCAATGATATTAAATATAAAATGTATTATAAAAATGTATTTTTGCAATATAAAATAATATGTATTATACTAAACTGGATTCTTTCATTATCATTGCCAAATAATATTTGTTGCTTTAATGTGTATAAAATATACAAAAAACTAATTTGATTGCGGATTTTATAACCATAAGGTAAAGAATCGTTATTTTCCATGTGCCATCCTTTGCTAAATATAAACACCTAATTTAAAACTGATTTGATTTAATGATTGTTGATAAGGCAAGAAGAGGGTATATTAAATAGTTATAAACAAGTGAATTTTCAACACAACAGTTTATGAAGAAATGTCTACTTGTAATTTTTTGAGCTGTGCATTTTACCAGAAAAGATAATTTAATTTGACATATTAAAAATAGCTCCAACAGTGCAGTAGTTAAATGTGTAATCTGCAATGCGTGTGTAAACAAAAAAGTCTTGAAAAGCATTGTTAAAGCCAAGATGAATATAGACATCAATGATTTCAAATATCATGAGAGGCGCAGAAACAAATTTGAGAGGTTTTTTTCCTCATTTGACCATCTGCGCCATCTATCGGTCTTTTATATTTTTCTAAAGGGGCAAAAATAATAAATTTTTATCTTTTTTGTATTTTAGAATTTTTTTATGAAACAAAAACCAAAACGTGCTGATTTTGGAGATCTAGAAATTAGTTTATATAAAATTTTGTTATAAATCTCATAGTTTTCTAGTAAAAATTTTGACATTTCTAATGCGTTTTTATATGTTAGGTATTAAAATATCGATCTAAAACTAATTTAATTCAATTTCTAGGGTTAAATTACTGTAGTATTAAGCAACTACCTTTTTTCATTTGTTATTCTCTTCAAATCAAGGCCGTTTATGGCGATTTTTGAAAAAAATTAACCATTCCGTATTGCCAACCAATCAAACCAATTTCTGGGCGACACGACTAGAGCTTACTTCTGACATATTCCCCAAGTTTCAAAACAATATCTTAAAAGCTGTTTTGCGTGGCACACACACACACACATTCATACATACGAACATTTTTTTAAAACCACTTTTTTGACTCAGGGACCTCCAAAACGTATTTCCTTTGAAATTTTAATTTTGAATTTTTCATATAAATCCAATACTTTTCCCTATATAGAGTCAACGCTACTACAAAATAAAAGCAATTTAATAATAATAAAAATGGCATATGGGTATTAATAAGTATTAATTTATTGCCGACAAAATGATATTATGACGTAGTATTATTTCAATATTCAAAGATTTATTCAAAAATACTTATTCATTTTGTATTTTTGATTTACATGTATCTTATGCAAAATGTATATTTTAGACATATTGATGCAAATTAACATTGTGTTTTATGTAAAACGCGCACAAATTTGGCGATTCTAACGACAATTTTGAGGCACCTGATGTGAAATATAAAACTGGAAGCTGGAGCATAAATTTTATTATTATTATCAATAATGTTGATCGGTTTCGATCAAATCTAGTAGTAAAAACAAAGACAACTCAAAATGACTGAGTTGTCTTTGTATTAACAATATGTTAAACATTACGATAAACAACTGATTAACAAAGACCGCTTAATCATCGAGATACATTATCCATTTGTAAAAAATGTTAAAGTATCTGTGAGTCTCAGCCCCAAGCAAGGATTCTACCACTGTATAAGGGTATCATCATCATTTTCATCATAGAAAATTATTAAAAACATCTTATTTTTGATGTATGTCGAATTGAATAAGTTAAGAAAATAAAGAAACCTAATTCAGGCAGGTTTGAAGAATACGGAAAGTAAAAAGAGATTAAACAAAAAATAAACATATCCGAAGATTGCTATCTAGAGTTGACCAAAAAACTTGATAAATATAAAGATTTTGTCATTGAGCGAAAATGTGTTATCATCGCGTTAAATACAGAAAAAACAGAAAAACTTTTCAGTTTGATTGAATTGATTCAATTCCGTCTAGATTGATTGAGTAAATTTTTTTCAAATATTACAACACATGTCTGATTAGGCTCGCTGCACAAAGCAATCAAGATACAGAAACACTTTTAGCAATTTTACCGACTATTAAGGATTACTGTTTCTGTAAAAATTGGTTAATATTAAACTAATAAACTAAAATTAATTCAAGCGTTAAATATAAAAGTACAACAAAAGTGTGTAATCAGAAGACGCTTTACTGGCGCACGCTGCATCTTATTATTTCTGAATACAATATAATGCTGTATACCGACAATATTTATTTACTTGCCATTTGTCGATGGTGCAAAGAGTAGTGTGTGCGTGTGTGCTAATTGTAAAGCCAGTTATAAATGTAAGAAAAACACTTTGTTGTTTCAAAATTATATCAGAAGTTATGCTGATTTTGACAAAAAATTTTAGGAGCGGTTCTACATTCCATCCGAAATCTAGTCGTCTTCTTTGTAAAATATTGTCCCCTGATATAGATACTTCTATATTAATGTGTCAATATTTTTTTGCAACTATGAAATTGCCCTTTGTTAAATCAATTCAACCATTAAATATAAATATAAATCGGCGCACACTGTGTCCCGTTACTTCAGACTAGAATATAACGCTGTAAGTTATAATAATGATAAATTCATGCTTACAATAATTTTGTTTGTTTGTAAAATGTGCACTTATATTTTCTTATGTAATCTCTGTTATATGATATAATAATATTTTATTAAGCGTACAAAAGTAATTTTTTTGTATGTTTCTTGCTTAGGAGCAGGTCAAGTTCGCGTTTTTATTTCGAATTTGTAACGTACGCGTTTAACGCTTTTGTGTGAGTATCATAAAAGCTCTTTTTGTAATACCGTAAATCAAACTTTTGGTCGCCATTTTTATTTTAGGAAAAGATAACAATTTTCGGTCGCGATCTTGGATATTTTTTTACTCACCCTGTATACACAAAGTTTTCTAATACCCTATATATCTTGGGGCAGTTTTGGCGGCCATCCTGACGTCCATTTTGGTGACCATCTTGTCGTGCATCTCGGCATTCATCTTGGCAGCCATCTTGTCGTCCATCTTAGCATCCATCATGGCGTCCATCTTGGCGACTTTTTTAGCGGCCAACTTGGAGGTTATCTTGGAAGCACCAGTTTCCCCCACTCCAACAACCACCCCTTCCCCCACTCTACCCATTACTCGAATAGAGTGGAAAATTTACCAAAAAAAATCGGCCTAAAGTACCCCACTAATTACTCATCAGAATAACGTAAACTTACTAACAAAATCTTGGAATACATTTTAATTAAAGGAAATAATAAAAGATACATCAAATGCGTATGCTGAAATGTCAAATAAACCAACACTTTTTTAAAAGATTGGCAAAATAGAGGTTGCAATACCTTTCAATTATATTTAAAACATATTTATTACAAATTTTAGTAAATCTGAAGTTTATTAGTTAACATTAAGACCAGTAATAAAATTATGGCTTATTACTTAAAGAAATAACTTATTTTATTAAAACAATATTAATTGCGTACATCAATATGACCTCTATTATAATTCAATTGCAAACTAACTTAACCTATCCTAACCTATCCCAACTTGACCTAACTTTACCTCTATTATAATTCAACCGCTTCATGCAGCAGTGGAGTGTCAGTTTATTACATTCGTGGCATAAAATAACGGAGAGTCTACTTCTAGTCTTGTCTCGCCAGTGTGATATATGTGCTGTGAAATTAATGTTTGATTTTATACGTTTTAATATAAATATTTATTAACTAAATGTCTAGTGACATGTCTTTATTGTAATTAGCTAAATTATTAAATGTGTTGAAGAAGGTCGTTGAATACCCCGAAACATATACAACTATAATAATTGAATAAATATATCTATTGGTCTAATTGAGCTTTTATTTATTTATATATTTTTAATTCCTTTCCATTATAAATATTTTTTTATGAAAGTATAACCAATTAAAATATGCAAATTATTGCAATAGCAATGTCACATTGCATATGAATAGAACAGGATTATCAATTATACAAACATAACAAGATTCCGTGTCGGCTATCAATTACAACCTGCGATTGTATAAACGGTTTTTTTATATTTGACTTAGCGGAAACAGAAGCAAATATTTAAACAATATATAAGCTGTATTACGTCAATAATCATTATATTTTCAAAGTAGAATGGGCAATATTAATCGAATGAAACAAGGAAGTAAAACCAATAAAATACATTCATGTATATGCTAAATAGGGTAAGCAACAAACTCTGTCATTGTAATTTCAAACGGTATATATATATATATATATATATATATATATCGTCGACTATAGCTTACAATGACGTTGGGCTTTAACAGAAGCAGAGAGTGTGTGTATGTGGCAGGTTGTAAATCAAACATGGCTCAACAAACCCGCTTGTGACGAAAAGTACTATACAGCTAACTTTTATTTTATCTAAAACATATATAGGTATATAGGAAGATTTAAGTCTTGAGCATTTTCATTTCAGTCCCAAACACAGTCATTTTTATACTATATATTATTACTAAAGCTCGCATTTTACGCATTTACATATTCAATAATATTTATATGCCAATTAAATAGTTTCGTATCAACACAAATTAAAAGAAAATAACTAGTAAAAATCAATTTTAATTTTGCACATTTTGCATATATTTGAGTTTTTGAGCATATTTCGTCAATAGGTGCATCGGGGCATATTTGGTGCATATTTGTATAAATTTATGGGTAGAAATTTCAATAATTTTAAATTTTGAACAACTAAGAATCTTGTTAGAAAAGAACAACAAAAAATCTCTTTCAGTAAATTCTTCAATTGCATGCAAATTTGAATATAGATAGACCGCTTTAAGCATAACTTGAATTTAACAATACTCTTATTATATATCTCGATGTCGAATAAAGCTTTTGAGGAACCGCAGACTATTATTTTTAACTGACAATTTAAATAAATAGTCATTTTAGTGTTGTTACAGTTCGATAATTAAAAAATATAGATAATTTTAGCTAAATTAAAAGTAAAATTTTTTTTTGTTAGTTAGGTTTAGCAGATAAGCGTTTATATTTCCCACCTGTTCTTTTTGTTCTAGAAACTTTTGAAATATTGAGCATGAAAAATTGCTGATGGCAAATACTATTTATTGGCAAATTCTGTGTTAATTACTGAAATTTGTCCCTAGGAAGAAATTGCTCAATTACAAGATATAGAGGATTGTATAGATTTAATTTAATTAAAGATTCTGAATACCAAGACAAAAATTATTATAACAAGTAATCATAACATGTTATGATATATGTACATTCAGCGCAACAATAGAAAAGAGCGTTTCTATTGTTGCGCTGAAACGCGTTTCATAGGCGCTATTTTGGTTGCATTAAAGATGTATGTACTTACTGTGTACTATTTTTTTCCACAGTTTTCTATCCTTACATAATATTTATTTTAAATTGTAAAACATAACTTATGATAATGTTGAAGAAACAATATTACTAATATAAACAAATAAAGTCAGTGTTATAAAATATTAGTTTATTAGATTCTAGTCAATGTGTATAAATTTTAATTAAATTATTTATAAAATGTAATTATTTGGTAACTACAGAACAAAAACTATACATAGTAGAAATCAAAATAAAATTCTACACTTTATAAAAATTATAGCTTTCATTATTTAAAAAAAGTTCATCAAATACCTCAAAAATGTAAAGTTGAAAATATCATACTAACTACGCCACTGGATTCCATGCCATAATAGAAACTGGTTGATTTCAAAAAATTACTGTTTCTTTGGAAACAAACAATTATAGAAAAATTCTTTAACTATGAATCTCATCTCGTAAAATTAGCCTAAGACAGCCTTATCTAAATGCTACTAGCATTTTTAGTTTTTTTTATAAAATGGTTTCTTTATAACTATAATAATAAAAATAGCGAGCGGAGAGGGGGTATCTTCCCAGATTTGCCCTGTATATACAAACTGTGTACTTATGTTAAAAAGAATTATTTATTTAAAACGTATAATAATGTCGCTTAACACTGGTACAAAATTCGATCGTTAAGTAACAATTTTATTAGTAAATTTAAAACTTATCCGTATAAAACTTCCCCAAGCTTACAGGCAGTTATATCTTCAACTAACTATCTATTGAATGCAAGAAAGTTGCAGCGCTAAACTTTAAAAAAATAAACATTTTCTCATATATAGCTGTTTTTATTCACTTCAAGATTTTAATAACTTCTTAACAAACTAAGTTATATTCTTTATCTTATAAGCTGTTAGATATTATAATTTTAAAGTAAAATTTTTTATATTGTGTATATATGTATATGTAGTAGACAACATTTAATTGTTGTACTTATTGTATTGTAATTATTTGATGTATTGTGTATTTAAACTTTGTTCTAAATAGTATTTTTAGCTTCTATTTATTTTCTACAAGAACAGCGCATAATTATTCAGTCTGACTATTATCACTTGCAGTGGCGTTAAACACGTAAATCAATTTTATTATTTGTTTCATTTTTTGTTGCATTGCAATGTGGAAATCGGTAAGGTAAAAAAATGTAATGCATTTGATTGTTGCTGTTTGTACCAATTTGAAATTGCTTTATTGATTTTAACCAACCACACCAAATATTGACATTGAATTAGAATTATAAGCTACTATTTAGCAGTTTTTAATTCCTAATATAGATTTTGTATTAAATAGCAATGCCAATATTTTTATAATAGTTATTGTAATTTACGTATTTCTATTATATGTTTATTATTAGTTGTTAAACAATGCAAAATAAAAACTGTAACAAATCTCATATTAATTTAAATCTTTATAAACAAGTTTATAAGGAGAGGTATTCTATAACACATGTCATGTTGCAAATTCTATTTATAAATTCTTTGGATTTGCTTTTTATAATTTTCTCAAAAGTGCTCTTACACATTTAATATTTATTGTAATATTAAAAAACACTTACTAAAGATAAAGTTATTATTGTAATAATTCTATTTCATTTGTTACAAAGAGGCAGTCAGTAGTAAACGTGTAACTAATCTGTATTATTATTAATAAAGTATCGGCCTCGATACTAAATTAAATTTATATTAACCAAATACATATTTCATGTTTCATATCGTATATGTTATATAAAATCATCAAATCAATCGATATAGTACAACACTATAAAAATTTTATCAGTTTTGTATTGCTGCATAAATAAAATATTAAATTATTGAAATGATCATAATATTACAATATTAAATTATATTAGTTAATATAAAGGGTATTAAAAAGAAAAATAAATAAAAAAGAAAATAAATGTCGTTGTCAATGTTGTTAGCAATTTGTGCTACGGTTCTATAGACTTTTCCGACAATCACTTTGTTGGTCGATAAAATGTGTCACGTAGCATTCAAAACAGAAATATAATTTGTCGAATGCAGACGCCCAATACGTAATTTATAATCAATTAGTTGCTTTCTTAAGTACTTGATACAATTTTTGATTTATACCAAACCAAATCTAAATGATTTAATTGCTCTATTAAAATGTGTATAATGTACACGAGTTCATTTAATTTACCGTCTGTCAGTCCGTCATTAACCTGATTTTATTTAATTGTGTTTTTCTATCGATATAAATGTATGTCGTGTAATTAACATTAAATAACTATTACATGTTTTTAATGTTTAAATTACATGATAATGATGATGCTAAATTTTGGAAATCAATTGTTATTTATTTATGTCATCCTAGCATGCTACATGTGCGTAATTACTATAATACTATTAAATATGCTGTTTAACTCAAATTTTGTTGTAAATTTCAGGAGCTAGGTGCTGAGAAAGGATACTTAATCTACGGTGCCACTTGTTTTCGTGCATAAATAGTTTCAAATAATCCTGAATACTTAAAATATTCTACGACACGCCCCATACCCAATTCAGACAAATGGAGTAGGCAACAAAAATACAATTAATTGATGTTAACAAAGGTGTAGCTCTCTAATGATTGTGCCTTCATCTTTTATTTAATTTTATGTTTATTTACTAGGAATTGTTTAGAATAGAATAATGTAGCCGGTTATCAGATTCGATTTTTGATTATCCGCATATGAAATGTTTTTGTTTGTATGGAAACAACAAGATAAAAAATAGGTTTTTGAAATGTCAATTACACAAAAAAAATGTTAACAAAATAAACAAATTTGATAATGGGTAGTTTATACCATTATCTATATGTATACGAAAGCAATTTTCTTAATTTTAAATTAAAATTAAACACGCTCTCGTTTGAGCCCCGAGAGTCAAAAACACCTGAATTTTAGACGCGGCACATCAATTCCTTAATATAGGGTTTTTCATTAAGAACGACGCATCTTGCTTTTTCAATTAAAAGACTTGTGGGTTAGTTATGGAAATAATTTTTATTTCAAATTAAAGTACATGCAATGCCATTATTTATGAAACACGACATCCTTCAAATTTCCGCCGCGAAAGCGCTGGCATGAGTGAATACGCTGGATCCAATTTTCCATGATTGAGTACAAAAATCGGCCGAAATACCAAAAATGTTCGATGTTGACCAACAGCTCTTCGAATATTTCTGGCTTGTTGGCATATACCAGCGATTTAATGTAACCCTAAAAAAAAGTCTAAAGGGGCTAAGTCGCACGAGGCGGCCTTTAGCGATCACCGTTGCGTGAGATAAATTGGTCGCCAAACTTGGTCTTCAATTGTATCATACGCTGTATGGCACGTTACGCCGTCCTGTTGGAACCACATATCGTCCAAGTCCATAACGTCGAGCTGGTCCCAAAAATGCTCCGATATCATGGCCCTGTAGCGATCGCCTTTGACGGTTGTTGGTGCACCGTTAACGCCGCCAGCATGAAAACCGCACCAAACAGTTAATTTTTTCGAATAAAGTTGTGATTTGTGCATCACTTCGGGCTGCTCACTCGATCATATGCGACAATTTTGCTACTATTAAACCGAAAAGATGATTTTCTTGTGAAAGTCGTCATCAGCTTTCATCTGCTCCCGAGCCGTTGTTGTACCGTGTATCTCTCCATAATTAAATGGCATATAGTGACGTTTCAAAATGTGGATTAGTTCTTGGTAGATTTCTAACATTGAAGAATTGGAAAAACTACATTTTACGAGCGTGAACTTAAAATCAGTTTCTGAAAATGCTGAGTTTTTTGATTTAATAGTTTTTTTAATCAAAAGTTTTGGAAATTTTTCGTATCACGGATATATACAGTTGGAGCACATAAATCGTTATTCAGAAAAAATTATTTAAACAAGCTTACAAGCTTAATAAAGGTCTTTCAATTCTAATATTTTTTTTACTCTTACCACACAATAATCGCGAAGGGGGCGTTTTTAAAATCTTAAATAAGAACCTCTATATTTTATTGCTGATTTGATTTCTACGGGAAAAAATACGTGACTTTTGTATATAACACTTTTCTTATTGCATGATAGATAATCGACAACAAATAAATAAATAGCTTGACTAAGTTATTTATTTTTTCTGTAGAATAAAAATCAACAATATAGTTTGGGATTTTTTTAAAATGTCAATGTTGAATGCAAGCAATACCATATTTTTGTGTATCTTGTGTTATTTTTTAATTCCCTTTCCTTTTCCACTTTATAGATGATGTTTGAACTCTATCAGCTCATGAAATCAATAATACTCTTAATATTTTCAACTTGTTTACTAAAATTTACAGTAGTAACGGAGTATAAACAATCAGTTTCTATTTTAGGTACGAATATTATAAGTACAAACGACGATATAATTATGTTAGTTAGTTAAATTAAACCTACATCCTGCGTTCGATATATTTTTTTTCCTTTTTATTACCAGATGCTATATGAACTGAACACAGTTTTTGCTATAAAAATCGTAATAAAAATAGTACATCCATCTCTCCATAATAAAAATTTCACCAATTTGCGAGGCATACTTATAAATAACTTTTATTTATCTGACATAGTTAAATGGTAATTATACAGGGTGTTTCTTAACCTATACGCAAAAACTTGGGAATTGATTGCTAAAAGCATGAAATGAGTTATTATGAAAAAAAAAAAAAACATTTTTAACTTTTTAATTTTGTCGATAAAATGTTCAAAACAATTATTTGTGTTAAAATCAAGATAGGTTAGGATTTACTTTTTATAAATAACAATTTCCGTAGAAATCTAGTTAACTTGGTATTTATCTTTTATGTGCTGCAAAATAACTTCTGATAAGTGGTAGAATGAATAAAAAACTAAAAACTGGATTCCCAGGGTGTTTCACAACCCCGACGCAAAAACTTGGGAAATGAATTCAAAAACCTAGTAAATACTAATTGTTAAAAAAAATCTAATAAGTTATTTTTACTTTTCAATTTATTCGGTAAAATGTGCAAAATAATTATTTGTGTAAAAATCAAGATTTCTTAGTATTTATTTTTATACCAATTTCTGTAGAAATCAAGTTAACTATTTATCTTTTTTATAAAACAAAATATTTGTTTAGAAATCAAGGTCGCTTGGTATTTATTCTTTATAAAAAACAATTGCGTAAAAATCAAGTTTGTTTGATATTTCCATTGGTAGTTGGTGGTGGTTCATGTATTCGGCAAGCTGAAATCTACATTGAAATTGAAGAAAATAACTCTGAACAGTTTCTATGACTAAAATAATGCACGTAAATAAGTTGTTTCTTGTTAAAACTGCATTTCTAAGTTGTAATTTTTTTTCACATTTTACGGAATAAATTGAAAAGTAAAAATATATTACAATTTTTTTCATAATAACTCATTTTGTACCTTGAGCGATAATTTCTCCAGTTTTTGCGTTTAGGATGAGAAACACCTTGTATAAAGAACCAAATAACGTGTAGATGCGAGATAGACATAGATGTAATACACGTGGGTGAACGCATAAGTTCTACATTGTATCTTAAAACACCTTTTATTGATGGCCTGTCACAAAAACTGGCAAACCAGATCAGAAGTAAAATTAAAAATTTAGTAATAGCGCAGAACAAAATTGATTCAATACGCTAATTTTTTACCCGTTTATAAAATTCTCTTCCTTATAAAAGGCGCCGCGCACTGTACGGCAACGGTCCACAACGCTCCGCTCTGGCGTCCTCGGCAATTTATAATTTGCATTGATACTTATGCAGGTAACGCGTTCTGTGCCATTGCGTTGCCGAGTGTGCTAGTGCAAATCAAAGAATCAATGCAAATAATAAACTGCCAAGGACGCCGGAGCGGAACGGTGTGGACCGTTGCCGTATAGTACGCGATGCACTTAATGGTGAATTTACGCAACCAATTTGGCATTAATAATAAATTTATTAAATATAACTTTAGATATAAACATGCTGAATTTATGTAACGAATTTAAACATAAATTTATGGATTTACTCTTGCGCGTGCGAACGTGCGCTTATGTAGAATTTAGCTGCGTTCGGTTATTCCGCACCAAAAATATTTTTTCCACCAAATGCACTTTAGCCGTTTGCTAATTGACAATATTTATTTTAATACCATTTATACCAAAATACGGTTATTTATTATGATGTAGTGTACGCATAAACAGACGCCAATCATGTAGTCCGCCTAGGTTATTTTTTTGTGTCTTCCTGTATGGTGTAATATTAGCAGTATATTTTCTACAGCAAATTGTTTATTTTAAATTTCACTACGTTTATCTTACCCTAATAGTATATTTTATTGTTTTATATACATGTCATTTATTATAGTTTATTAGGTCTTTTTGCAGTAGTCAAGTGATTGGCTCTAACGTAGCAGAAAAATTGGCACAAGAGGACGATCATAGTTGCAAAGTTTTATAAAAACGTAAAGCTTCTTTCTATTTGTGGAGATTGCAAAGTTGATTATAGTTTTTGTATAAGACGGATCAGGAGTGATACCCAAAAAGGTCAAACAATGGACTATAAACAATATTTCTACTTGAAAAAAATATTTCACTTCCCAAATTTAACGCGCAGAAAGCTGCAGATGCAAAAAGCGATACTTTTTCTCAGTGCGGGAACGCACTTAAGCTACATATAAGCACGGGCAGCATATGTGCTCTGGGCACATAGTGTGATCACCTTTGAGCGCTCATGTGCAGTTTCCTCAGCAAGGTGTTAAGAGTTAAACTTTGCTAGATTTTGCAAATACCGAGTATTTTAAATATTCCTCAGGTGTTCCTGAAAATATCAATATATCATCCACATAATTAGCTAAAAATTTGGGCAAAATACTTTGGATAAGACTCTTGTAAAAGACGTTACGGTATTAGATCATCCAAAAAGAAGCATACAGATCTAATATGAATGTGTTCCTACCAAGAATCTCGTATATTGTTTGTCTTGTTCAGATATGGGAATTTGAAAATATTCTTAGGACAAATCAAGAAAATGTTTACACCGTGCATTTTGTTACCAAGTTTAGATGTCTTCCATCTAGATAGATCAGCAAGACAATAGAGTATTATCCCTTAACTGGTGAGGTACGGGTCAAATTTACCCTGCCGATGCAATGTTTGTTTCTATGACAGGCACTTCATAAAATATTGCGACAAGTCATGCAATAGCTTCCTAAAATTATGTGTTTTAAATAACCAATATTTTTCTAGGATTAAAGGGCTGCCGTCCTAGATGGTGCCGGGTCAATTTAACTCTTTCTTAGTTACGATAGTCTGTTGATTTTCAAAACAAACAATTTTATTTACATGTGATTTTTATTTTTAATTTTAACGGTATTAAAGTGTACAAATTTATATTAATATAAAAAATTACATATGCCCCTACAAAATTGATAAAACACACCAATTCAGTGTAAAAAATGTCTAAAATCAATTTGTAAAATATGTGTAAATTGTACCTATTGACAATTTTTTGTATTAAATGTTTTATTTATATGTATTATTTAATATTAAGCACAAAAAACGCGAATTTGTTTATATTTACTATTGTTTTTTGGTTTGTAATTAAATTTGACATTTTTTAATAACATGTTTGAAAATGGCTATTTTTCACTTATAAACAAAAATAATAAAAATAAAGTTTTTAATTCATTGTTAAAACTAGAATTTACCAATAATATTAAAAAAAAATTAATTGACCTCATAAAGAAGCCAGGGTCAATTTGACTTTTCCTTACCAGTTATGTTTGGACCAAGGCTTTCTTAAAAACCACCTTTCTATATATAAGCAACCGGTATATGTTTTATAGACACCTGGGATATCCGAAAACATTGATTCATATTTACTCATAAGCTTTAGGAATTGACTCTTTTCTATAGTTAAAAGACAAATAATATTTTTGATAAAATCTACGTTAGGCGATGATGATACCCTAGCTTCGTAATGTTGTTGTACATTGTTGCACATTGTTGCACAGTGGTGCATTGTGAGCTTAATGGCTCTTCGACGCGGGCAAATTCATGTTCTGGTTCTATTTAATATATTATGACGTTTTCTGATTATACCACAGTGAATTCTGTTGTGTTAATGTTAAACAAATTTCCGCATTTCAAAAAGTCTGCACCAATAATGATTGGATATATCAAGTCAAAAATTAGTAAAATTTTATGATTATAGACATAATAATTGATTTTAAAATTTAATAATATTTGAAGGATTCGTCTTTGTTTTGTTTGAAAAGTCCCCGTAACTTTAAAAGATTGACAACTGGCCACAAATATCTCCGGACATACAAGTTAATTCTAAACAAGTGTCAATTAATTGTTTTGTTGATGATAGGCGATCATAAAGTTTCATTTTTTTTAATTATAATTTTACGATTCTTGCAGATCGTCAACCCGGTAATTTTTGGTATACGACTCCCTTAGTGTAAACATTATCCGCGGAGCTTAATGGCAATGTTCGCAATCGTTTAATTTTATCATTTAATTTTTGTTAATCATTTCCGACTACTTCCTCTAAATCTACAGTATCAATTTTATTTGCTTGCTGGTATTGGCGTCTGTTATAGTTGGGTTAAAAACCTAGATTAGGAACGACTATTATCAAACCGCTTATTTGTGTTTTTACTTAAATTATTAAAATAATTTGATTGCCTCAGTCGGACAAGACGATCATGCATTGATACAATGCCAATTAAAGTGGTCGAAATCTGTTATTAATAATTAGATTTGATTAATTAATTATTAATAACAGATTTCGACCACTTTAATTGGCATTGTATCCATGCATGATGGTCTTGTCCGACTGAGGCAATAACATTATTTTAATAATGATAGTAAAAACACAAATAAGCGGCTTGATAATAGTCGTTCCTAATCTAGCTTTTGAAGCATTAAAATATGTTCGGGAAAATGAGATTGTAAATATGGTGCCGTGCCTACATATTTTGTGAAATGTTTCCATACGTTATATGTTTTGGCAGTTAACAGAACAAAACTAACTGCAATAAACGCAAATAGTACAAGAAATAAATATAAAAATGAAACAATTAGAAAAAAAAATTATTGAAACACCAAATATTGTGATATCTAATACATATTTTTTTTAAATGATTTACGTATAGTTAGCTTACATTAGTATCTCCGTTTGATGTATACACGACCTGTACGACGTCACTTCCATTTAGTTCCTATACGGTACGTGTTGATTTATATTCATTTCCATAATCAGTATCAATTTTTGCAAAAGGGCCACATAATATATTTGTACTACAAACTTAAATTTCTAATTAGTTTTAATTGTTCCATGAGTACTTACACAATTTTACAAACTTAAGATTAATCCTCGCGCTCGGCAAGTATTGTAAACGCGGAGAGCAATTTAATAAAGTATCTCAACATGCCTACTATCACGCGGAACTCTTGGTTATCCGCACGTGTTCTCTCATCTCACTATTATTTACAAGCAATATGCAATGTTGATTAAATATTTGAATTAGATCTTCATTGTGACATATTATTATGGATTAGCGTTTGCACAAAACACATGTTTTTTAAAATTCTTCACAATTTTCTTTATAACAATTTACTGAATTTATTAATTAATACAATATGCCATATACTTACTATATTATTTCAATTACTACAATAAAATACTAATTAATTTTATAATATAAATATATTATATTAAGTTCAATAGGACATTCCAATGTAAAATTGTAATGAAACTGCCAATAGGACAAAAATATTTCTTTAGTAAAAACTTTTTTTAGGCGTGGGTCTCGGAGAAAACCCTATCTCCTTTCTCAGCGTTACAATTAGAAAAATAATATGTAGAATCATAATTATAATTGGGGGTGTATTATAAATAATAAATAAATAAATTTAAGTAACCAAAAAAACCAACCAAAAAGAAAAAAAACCTGTTTATTTTTTATTTTTTAAATTAAAATACTACAACCAAATAATTGAAAATAAGTTTTTTTAAATTATTTTGACACCATAATAAGTATAAACAAAATAAAAAATTACTTGTAACATTTATATATGTGCATTGTTGTGTTAAAATTATATTAATGCATTTTATGGCAATAGGTATGAATCTTATAAACATTTGTTCTCAAATGGTTTTGTTTATTATAGACAAATTTTATAAAACATACAAAAAATTCCCTTTAATCATAGATGTTTTCTACTAAATAAAAATAGTATCATATGAATTAAATATTGGCGTAAGTAATTATGGCAATTAACTATAATTTCTTAAACATAAATCAACTGACATTATATAATAATTAATAATTAGTTTTAATTCGCCCATGGTAAATGTGATTTAAGTTATTTGTGTCTGTTTAAAAATTGCATGTTCTACTTTTTTTAACATGGAGCTACGCACAGTTCACTTTGGCAAGCATATGCTAGCCCAAGAAGAACTGTAAACAATCCCTTGGCAAAAACTCCTGGACTTCATAGAAGAGACAGAACTGCTAAAGGTGTAAGATGTCAGAGGTGCACAATAGGACCATCAGAACCGTAGTGCAAGGATGCTTGACGAACCACCTCAGGAAAAAAAAACACTTCTACATTGTTTCTTCAATCAAAATTAAACTTGTAACCTTCCTTCAGATAGTGATTAGATAAATCCGTTTTCTTAACTCGGTTATCACAATCCTGTTGTATTGTTTTAATTTATTGACTACTTTCTTACTTGATTGGAAAATATAGTTTACAGGGCAATTATAGCGCTTTATCGAGTACATTGTATTTTTGTATCAATATAATTTGATTTGTCGTTTAATTTTGTAAATAAGATGTTAATCGTTTTATGTGGTTTGAATGTGATATTAATATTATCGTAACAAGTATCCGCGCCGCGATACTGTACGCAACGTTCTACATGAATTGTTATTTTTCATTAGTTAATAATTGATGAATATTTGCGAAAGTTTACTAGTGCCCTGTGAATGTATATGTGTTATTAAGAATTAGTGATAGTTTTGTTGAATTATTTAAATTACCTTAACTTTAAAGTTAAGTTATGAATTGCTTTTCACGTTGGTAAATTAACAACATGTTCCAGCAGTTGAAAAATATTGTGATCCAGGTTGCATATCAAAACATAACTGTGTCAAGATAAGCAACAGTCAAATTAATACAACTAGCAATATGAGCAACATCGATTTCTTAATTACATCAATAAATGAACTACTATAGGAATCCAATCAAATGATTCCAAAAAGCAGAAAATGAAATTTAATTAAATGAAAAATATGCTGAAAGACTTAGGGATTTAAAGAATGAAAATGTGGCCCTAAAGCAAACAGTAAACTGTTTAATTATTTAACCTGCCGGAATCAACTGGTTCCGCTGCTGACAACCAGTAATCGGATTTACAAAACGCGCATACTCAAACAAATGTCATAAAACCAAACATTGTTATAAAAAAGTAAAAAAGTTGTTCGTCTAGGAGAGAATACATCTACTACATCTACCGCACGCCCGCTGAAGGTAATATTTATATAATATAGTTTATTGTACAGGATATTCTTCATAACAAACGGAAAAATAATAAAATTCGTATTCGATCTGATGATACACCTTACCAGCGCGCATATTTAAAACAGCTTAGAGATGAACAACACGAACGCACAACTGTTGGTGAGAAATAGGCCATCAAATACATCAATAATATAGGAAAAATGTTAATTCAATAAATTTGGAAAACTAAAACCATCCTTAAAGGCATACATAGATTTATATAACTAAAATGTTAGAGGTCTAAACACTAAAACAAATAATTTCTTCAATACAGTTGAATTTTAAAGTTTAAATGTAATTGTTCTTACAGAAACGTGGTTTAAATCCGCTGTTAATAACAATGAATCATTCTCAAATAATTATCATGTTTTTAGATCAGATAGAAATGGAGATAAAAAGGAAGGAGTACTTGTAACATCAAATTCCAAGTTTTATGATGCATTGCAATAATAATTTACCGATGTTAGATTGTTATTTGTAAAGTTACTATATTAAATTTGCAAAACTAGGTAGAATATTAACAAGAAAGTTTATGTAAAAATTTCAAATTTGACATATACTTATTTTTAAAATGAAATGTACTTTTTAAATTTTTAAACAATAATTTGTGCTAAAACAAAAATAAAAAACTAAAATTTGAGTTGAATTACCTGTTTTTTTATCATATTGTTTTTTAATATTTATACCATTGATAAAATTAAACACATAACTTAGTAAATTGAATAAATTTTCAACATAGTAACATATAAACATTTTTTTTTTAATTTAAAAGAAAAATAATAATTAAATTATTATTCTCCATTTTTGTGATCTTGCTTTTGAAATGATTATTTCAAGTTATTTTTTGTAGAAATTTTACTTTGTGGACAATTTGTTGTCATTCTCACTGCACAAATGACAGCGTTCAGAGATTTAATTCAATAAAAATATCTGAGGACGCTAATTCTATTACTTTTCTTAACCCATTTTTTATATAATAATGAATTTTATAAGAAACTATTGCAAATTCTTAGACGGTCAAATCCTAAAAACAAAAGTATAGATAAAAATAACAATGTTGGGTCATTTATGACCTGGTTTACATGATACCAGAGTTAATGGCAATTAGACCAATATGTTTAAAAAAATGTTCTTGTTACACTTATCCAAAAACACAGTATATAAAACAACACAGCATTTCTAAAAGTTATAATTTTAACACTTTTTTATTAATGCTAAAAGCTGCTACAAAAACTTAAATTGACAAAGATTCAATAGCCTAATTGTATAAAATTCTTGTTCCTGAAATATTTTAGGATGCGCTACAAAGTTACTAGTAGATAATTTCAACTCGTTTCTTTCTATCCATTTCGCTAAGCAAAAACATATTTAAGTTTTGAAAGATAAAGATATATAAAATCACATACATAATTTAGTACTAATTACTTTAATATTTGGTAGTTATTTTATTAAATAATTTAAATATGAAACAATTTTATCACCTATACACACAAATATTAGTATTCAGTGTATCATTTGAAATACGATTATAAATCCAGCCGACCTGCTCTACACTCAATTATATTTAGAGTCATTAGGTGAATATCAAACCGCATTTCTGATTAGATACCTGATAAGAATAGAAAGTGTAATCCATAAAATTTCAACATTAGTTTATTATCTTACGCTCATGTCAACTTGTCAAGTAAGAATATTAATAATATATATTTATACTTTTCAAAAACTGAAGCAATGGAGTTGATAATATAATCAATATTCTTCAAAATGATTGTTAGCATAATTTTGATTGTTTAAGATGGCAACACGTGGTGGTTAATTTTCCTTCAAAAATTGCCATAATCCGCTTGGATTTAAACAGAATAACAAATGAGGACAGATAGTTGCTCAATTTTATGGTAATTTAACCGTAGAAATTGAATTAAATTAGTTTTGATCGATATTTTAATACCAAACTTATAAAAAAGCATTAGAAATTTAAAAAAAAAGAATTTTGTTAATTTACAGAAAAACTATTAAATTAAAAAATAAAAATTTTGTTAAGTGTTTACGCAAAATTTTGCAATTTTTGGAAATTTCAAATTAAAAAAGGGCAAACTATTCATTTCTGCTCCCTTTTGAACTTATTTGAGCAATTTTTAAGATATTCTTCCAAATAACATAAAATACATATGCTTACTACATTTTTTTATGTAAAATAATGTTACTGCCAAAATGCATACTATGGTGATAATAGCGTTTAAATCGCGTTTTGGAGTTATACGACATCTCGCAAAAAAAGTTTATCATACTCTGCAGAAGATATTTAAGGAATTAATTTGCATCAATTTTAATATAATTTCATAAAAACTAAATATAAAATAATTGTGTTATTTAAAAAATAAATATTTTTTTTCTAATTTTTATTTCTTTCATTTATTTGCAACAGATTTAATAAATCTTTAAAGCAGTTATTGAAAGAAAAACAAAAGTATGTAGTTGTTGTCAAAACGTAACAATTATTTTGTTTATAGAAGCAAAATAAAAATACTAAATACTATTACACAAAAATACTGAATACTAAATAAACCAAAAGATAATAAAATAACTTGAACATATCCGCACATCATACATAAATACAAAAATAAAACAAAACATAATTAAGAAATAAGTATGATAAATAACTCTAAACTCTTTTTTAAACTTATTAATCAAATTGCTTTAATTTTGTCGGATATTTTAACAAAGTCAGTACTGTAATACCGTTCTTAAATATTGACTTTTTAATAATATGTTTGGTAGCTGTATACATCCGAAAGTTATCTTGTCCTCTAGTTGAGTAATTGTTGATATTGTTAATTTTTGAAATTTTAAAATAACTAGGCAAATGTCCATTTTGTTACTTACAAATAAATATCATAATATATAGATAAATGATTTCCTCTACCGAAAATCAATCCACTGTAGATTGCAATAAAATAATTGTTGTATATCAATGTATACCTATTACACCACACTATGGAATAGATTTGATTGCTATATTTTATCTTAAATATGTTCTATTGCAGATTTGGATTCTACCGAAAAAAAAATACATGATTTTTTTATGAAACATTTTTTTGGTTAATAGCTAGTGCTGTAATCGATCAAAACTAAATTTGACGACTGTACGGTACGCCTATTTGATCCAAGTTAACGTGCACATATAATTGATTTGTTATCTTCGTTATAAACTGCCACCACTGTCAGAATAAGAATGCGCTTATTTTGATTGCAACTGATTTTAGGCAATTTAGAAAATAATTAATTATTGCAAGACTCTTTATATAAACACAATTTTTAATACCTATGCATTCAAGGCCTTTGTGTTCAAAATAATCTGAATATAGACCAATCATATTTTGGAAAAACTTAGTCTTGACACATCTGTTTTATCAACAAACCTGACAATTGAAAAACAATTAAAAAATCAATAACCTGAGCAAATGTAAGTATTTTCTTTGACTGCATGTCCCTGTTTTTAAAGTCCAAAAAAATTAAAGCTAAATGACTTCAACAAAATAAGATGTTTTTAAGGTTAATTATATAGTTATGTGAATACTTGAAACATAGTGCCGTAACATAAAATTGTCAAGTAACATAATCCTGCAAAATGGAATAAAATGTTCAGTACCACAAAAACGTCGCGTAACCTAGCTCCGCATTACTATGCAATTCTTCTATTATATTCATTATGTATCTTGAGACTAATCACCGACGAATTTTTGAAACTAACGCTAATGTTAAATTTAAATTTATTACTAATGCAAAATTGGTTCCATAAATTGGACATTAAATAAAGAGCTGCAACATTACACCGTAACAGTTCTTTTATCCGACCAGACTGCAGTTTAGTTTGATAAGCGGTGGAAAGGTACGCTCCGAAAGTCCAGTGTTGCAACATTTTGTTGCAGTTGATGTTACGTGACACTGTTATAAAACGGCGCATTGTTTTAAATGTGTATGTACTATTACTAAACTATTAAGTAAATGTATGACTTTTATTTAATTAAAATTGTAAATTATTCAAATTTTAAAGTTTATTAAACGATACTTTTTGGTAGTCTGTTGTTGGATTGATCATGCAATATTATTTTCATTAAATAGATTTTCTATTAAAATAATCTTATGTTTTGGGGCTGTTAAAACATTTATCGTGTAGATTTTTAGTTATATAAATATCGATCCTAATAGAAATATCGTTTGTTATAGTATTGTTATTTTTTAAAATATTTATAATATTTTTACTCATGCAATTGTGGTTTTTTAGATAAGTTTCAAAATAAAATGTAAATTTCCTACCTTCGCACGTTGGGCAGTATGAGTCCAGCGGTATGTTTGTGAGCTTCCACACAATTGCGACGTACTTTTCGGATCTTTTCCCTTAATTCTGGACAGTCTCTCGATTGTCCAATTAAAATAAGCAAATCCCGAAATAGTGCAACTTGGGAATTTACATCAACGACGAGCTGTAAACACAAGAAATAAATATATATATTCAAATATTTAACGTAAATAATACAATAAAACAATAAATAAATACAACAAAACAGTTACAGTTCCAATACACTCTTATTTATTTTACATCCAAATTTTTATTTTTAAATTTAAATTTAACTGTATTTAATTGCATTTTTTATAGATGCCAATCAATATTCATAACAAAAGTTAATATAATATTAATAAATATATCCAGTTTGAATATTTATTCTTAATTACATTTTATATTATGTCAGAACATGCATAATATTGCAAAGCAAGCTATCCATCTATTAATACAGCACAAATAGCACATTTTAAGACTTTTTAGAAACTCTCCAAACAAATTAAATTGTTTAGAACTAGAAATAATACAATTATTAAAGAAATTAAATATTTAAATTATTTATAAACATGCAAATTCATATTTATTATACTTTTATTAAAGTTGATTTTGTTAGTTTATAATATAATTTCATATGTAGTAAATGCAATTTCAATATACTCTAAATTTATTGAAATTTATATACAAATGGTTTTCAGTTTTAATATGGCTTTCAACATTTGGGTATTCTAAATTAAATTATATATACGCGTACATTGCAGCTTTACAAAACCAAAAATTGTGTGCTTTGTTAACCATATCCCGAGACCGCCTTGCGATACATATTTCTTTGTAAAAAAATATATTTAATTTACTCTATTAGATATGATTATTATAAAAAATAATTCTTGCTGGATTTCCTAAATAAAGCTGATATGCCTCCATTTTACAAGGTGTCCTAAAACTAAGTCATCAAATTTCTACAGATAGTAGACTTCTATTTGACATATAAATTAAAATATCAAAATTAATAACGTAATTTATTTCTACTTAAGAAGGCCTATTTTCCATAATTTACATTCAGAAGACTTCAAATATTACAAACAAAAACTACAAGTTTAAATTACCCATAAGCGCTCTTTAAGAGGAACCAAAATATAACTATGAAAATCATATTTTAAAGTAACAAATTTTAATATAATACCGTTTTAAATGATTTGATATTGTCATAAATAAATATTAACATTAAGCACCCCGTATATTTTATACAAGTAACATTTTTAGCTGCAACGGCATATTTTAAAATCTACTTCAGTTACTTTATTAAGAGATATATATTATGGTATATACAATTAGTTAAAAAAATCCAAATATACGGAGCAATGTTATATGTACATATGTTACTGAAAAGCAAATACAACTGTGAATTTTAATTATAATATATATATATATATATATATATATATATAAACTTCAAAGACCAAGTGTACGTTCTCAGCTAATATATAACGCTATTCCTCTGATTTTGAAGGTGGCAACGTTTTGCCGTATTTTCAATTTATTTACGGTTTTTATGTAATTTTCTGCTTAAATTTAAAAATTGTTCAGTCCAGGAGGCCATAAGTGGCCCTCTATGCTCATAAGAAAGTATTTTAGTTCTACTATATATTGCAGACGCTAGCATTACACTTTTGTATACATTCGATATGCGGAGACTTGCGCACTTATGCTAGCTCCGAATTTCGACAACATTGTTAACTGTTTGAAAAATGGAGCACAGTTAAAAATTATTGCGGAGCAAAAACAAGTGGAGGCAATGCATAACATCTACTCTCCGTACCTGTGATTTAATATATCTGTCGTTTACGGGATTTCTGTAGGTAAGCCGCACGTTTGGCTCGATTTGGCCTAGAGAGGGGACCGGCCAAGTCGAGCCGCCAGGCGACAGTTCTATTCAGCGTTGGGATTCCTTATACAATTGTAAATTAACTTTATAGGTTACAGGTCATCACATCATTTTTCGAGGAAAAGTACTATAATTTCAGTATTTTTTGAGAAAAAATAGTAACAATTTGTGTATTTTTGGGGAAAAGTAGTATCATTTGTGTATTTTTCAGGGAAAAATAGTTCAATTTGTGTATTTTTTGGAGAAAAGTAGTACAATTTGTGCAGAATATTTCAAAATTGTCATTTCCATTTAATACATTCTATTACAATTTCAGAAGTACATCTATTACATTATCTCATTCTCATGCACACTGCGGCGTGGAAACAATAACTTACTCAATCATAATATTTAACATCGTCATTTTTTTGCCCCCGGCAGTGTTAAAGGCGCCGAAAAACGTCGCCATGGTTACATATTTATGATTCTGTAAAAAAATCATAACTTATGTGGTAATATAAATTTACTTATAATTAAGTAAGTAAAACATAAATTATAACCTACAATCATTTAGAGCAAACAATTATGGCACAAAATAGCAATAAATACTCCAGTCTTTGTTTGTTGTCAAGCATCCTGTTGATTTTCATTCATCGCTGTTTACGTGTTAACAACAAATTTGAATCCAAGAAGCTAGTTACTGTTGCAAATAGTACATACAGATGATACCGATAAGTACATTTAATTATTATAAATATACATAAAACATTAAAAGCAATGAGACTTATATATTGTATATATCTACCATTAATGTAGATAACACATGAACGCTAGGATACCTAGTGTATCGGAGTTTAGGCGAGAACGTTTTCTTTCCCTTTACATTTACCCTCTCTGATTATAATTTAGTTTTGTGTATTAAATTTTCGAATTACTGTGCATTAGGCAAAATTAACTACAACTAGTCGCTATAAGTCGGTAGTTGAGTATATATATATATATACGCTGTAAGCGTGTTAGCGGCTCCTAAGAACTGGCAACGCTATTGCAAGTAGTATCGACGCTTGTCTCTATGTCTATATATTTAGTGGAAGTCAGTTCGTATCCTCAGTTTGCTCTATATACGACCCTCTTAAAATTGTTTTCCTTTCTTTGATATTCTGGTTAAAAAAGTTCCTCTCATTACATATATGCAATTTGTTTATAAATATATCAAATTATTGGTGACACGGACGACAAGTCTCCTACTCGATTTGCTGGAGGTAACAGTTTATATGTATGTATATATATATATATATATATATATATATATATATATATATATATATCGATTGATCCAAGTCATAGGCAAATTTGTGATAAGAGTGATCTAATTTTACATTGGCTCAAATTGAACTGTAGAATTGTAATTGGTGACCTAAAGAATGAATGTCTAAGAAATTCTCTAAAATATTTTCTATTAATCAATTTAACCAAATTGTCCATTAAAATTAGTGAATTATTTAATAAAAGAATGAAACTAAAGCTTAGCAACAAAACAATTTTTGCATTAAAAATTGAGTCAACACTGCACTTTAATTTTCTAGTATAATGTTCTTTTTATAATAGCTTGACAAGACAATATAAATATACGACATAGTTATTTTTATGTTAATGATTGGAAAACTTCAAAAAATTATAGCAATTTAGTAGATAAAAAACATGTACGTGAATATGCAGTCATGCAAGAATAATGATTCTATTCTATTAGAATATCGTCAAAGATATCATTACAGAAAACAGCCAATCATTAAACATTTGAATTGCTGCATCAATAATACTATTGCATACAAATCTGAAGCTCTGTAAAACGGTAACCAGGTTGTATAAATGGTTTCCTAAATGCCAGTGATGCACAGTATGTCCAATACTTTTAACAATACCTCTCGCAAATAATATTATGACAATTTAAAATTTAAAATTGTTTAATTTTTATGTCACATGTATTTTATAACTTGATTAAAAGTTCAATTTTAGCTTTATTAATATTTTTGCTTTGTATTGCATTGACTTAAGTTTGTCCATATTTTATGAATCATATTGTATATGTTTTCAAATCATTTAATTGATTGATTTCTTTTTACGGTGGATAATTAAATATCCGTCAACTCTCATTATTATATCTAAGTAAATTTTTGTCATAGTTATCAATTGGATAATTGCTATTTGCTGTTGAATACATTTCTTAATGATATTGAGTATCAATAAAATAAGATTTAAACAAACAATAATTATTCAATCAAATTAAATATAAGTTTCTTAAAAAAAACAATTCAACCCAATTTTATAGTTATAACAAGTAATTATGTAATGACATAATGAAAAAAATAATATTATGTTATAAATTTTTGCACTTAAATCAAATAAAAATTATTCAAGATACCTATTGTATTAGATACATCTTATACAAACGTTGTTATTTTTTATTGCGTTGGGTTTTCTGCAACTTTATTAGACCAAAGATCCTTTAAGAATACAATGTTTCATTCTTTTTTACTATTAAATAACATTACCATAGGTCTTAGGTTAAAGTCTTGTATTTGGGACACGGCAGGATTTAAAGTTGTTCCCATGAAAACAATAAACATAAGCTATATATAAATAAAAGAAGATTTGTAACAGTCATATTCCTTAAAAAAGTATTATTAACACATTTCTCTTTTTTAGTTTATTTTTTATATATTGCTTATACAACTCCATGCATACAGACTTATTACACAGTGCGTTTTCGTAAAATTTATAATACATAATTTTTAGAAGATTGAACATCAAGAGTGATAAATAAAATATAAAATTTAATATATTTATTAAATTTTGTTCTGAAACGTCTAAATGTGGCAGCTGTAGTAATTTAATTTATTAGGTAAAACTATCACTTATTGAGATTATATTATTACGCCGAGTTGCGGAGGTCGAGTTGTTATTTGCAGTTGGAGTAACAAATGGCGTAACAAATAAAAATTGCAAAAATATACAGAGTGTTCCATTTAAAATTACAATTATTTAGATGAAAATAACATAAAATTAATTTAATTTAATTGTATAATTTTTTATGGAAAAATGATATAAAATTATAATAAATATTTAAAACTCATTGATTGTAAATACTCTTAATTAAGTTTACCGTTGCATTTTGCAACATTGCACGTGTTATTAATAAACAAGTTGTTATGATTTTATTTTTAAACTCTTTGAAAGTTTGGGGAGATCTATATATTATTATTCTTCAAAAAAACTATTCTTTACGATTAATGTGTGCATGCGGATACACGAGGATAATAAACTTCTTGGACCTTATTTTTACGATAGAGTACTAAACATAGACCAATATTTACTTTTTTTGCAAATTAATTTCCAAGATCAACAATCTATCTATCTACAAACAATCATTCACTAGACGCAAGGAAAAATTTATGGTTTTAACATGATGGTGCTCTTCTTCATAATGATGGTTAAATAACCAATTTTCTCAACATTGAGAAAGAATGCTCTAAAACACATACACCAAGTTGACAGCTAATATCTCAGTAAGTATAAACCTTACGCATATAATTCTATTTTAAATATACAGGGTGTTCTATTCAAAACATGAAAGTTATTTAATATTACTTCCGGTGAGACCAAAAGTATAACTGTAAATTATTTTTTATATATTAATAGTTAATAATAGCATAACCAAGCAACTTTTACACATTTTTTTTAAATTTTTGGATGAAAATAATTAAATAAAAAACCAACTGCTCATTATACAAGGTGTTTTGTTTTAAGCTGTAACGTAATTATTTTGAATAATAAAGAAATAATTTCTTAATCAAAGTTATTTTATTATTTAATAGTTATATATTATAAGAAATACTTTGACTATTATTTCCGGTTTAACTTGAAGTAATATCAACATTGTTATGTAAAATAAAATACCTTGTATATTTTATTATTTTTGAAAAAATAATTTTTGAAAAAAGTTTATTAGACAAATATACCTAAAGTTAATACCTACTGAGATATTGACTGTAAAATATTTTAATGGGTCGCCTTAAATATTGACTTTAACCATATACGTCTAATAAACTTTTACAAAGAAAATTATATAGGCATTTCAAAAATAATAAAATATACAGGGTATTTTAATTTACATTATAAAGTTGACTTTATTTCCGTTTAAACCGGAAGCAGAATTGTCTAAATATTTTTTTCGAATAAATAACAATTAAGTTATAAGGCAGCTGAACAAAAATATTGCTTTAACATTCAAAATAATAAATAAAGTTATTTCTGAGGACAATTTTACACTATGTTTATACAGGTTAGACTATCTAAGAAAGATCAGGTAATTTTTGCGTTATTCTAGGACTTGGAGATTTGAGTTTTAGAGGGTGTAATATAGATCATTAATCCTTCAAACTTGAAGCTTTACAATAATCAGATCGTGTTTTGTTTCCTAGTAATAATATGTTATGTTCAAATTTTAATCATAACTTTAGAATTAAAATATTTTAATAATTATTTAAATTTTGTCAAAAAAGGTGAATTAATAGTATTAACTTTTTTGGTAAATATGGGTAGGTTTGCTTTTGCTTTCAAATTTGTAGAAAATCTAAAATGTAATTGTTTTATACGCTAATGTCATTACGCTATTATATAGAACAATTATGTATACCATATCATCTGATACGTCAAGTATCAGAAACAAAAAATCTGGGGATAACTTTTTATTGCAAAACAACAATTCATATCCACTATTCATTCTTCAATTATGAATTATTTTGAATTAAGAAAATTAATCATTTTTAGAAACGGTTCAGGCTACTAAATCAAAATGCTACTATAACTAATGCCTTAGAAAATTTGTTAAATTAAAAATTCATAATAATCGTGTATTAAGAAGAAATGTAAAAATAGCAGCATTTTGGTTAGTTTAAAAATATTAAATGCAGTCTATATATTGTGGTTTATTTAAAAAATGTAAAATGCAGTTGGTATATTTTGTTTAATTTGATAAATAAACTGGTTGCTAGTCTATTTTAATTAATAAAAATAATTAAATAGATTTTGAGTGTTTAAAAAAAATATATTTTAATAATTTTAAAATATTTCAAATGCAGCTTAGACTGGATAATTTTTAAAACTTGAATTGCAGATTTATTTTTAATAACTAAAAATAAAATAGAAATGCAGCAGGTTTATTTTTAATAATTTAAAATAATAAAATAGCAACCAGTTTATTTCTTTAAATTAAAAAAAATAAATACAGGTGGTATATTATAATTAATTTTAAAAAAATGTAAATGTTTCATTAATTTAAAATATATCGGCTGCTATATTTTGCTAAAAATGTGAATGTGCCTGGAACATACAAGCCAGAAGTCAAATTTTTAAAAATTTTAAAAAATTAATTAAACGTGTATCAAATTTAATTAAAAAAATAAGTGTGTTTGTACAATATTTGATATAAGATGAATAAAAATAACCTAAAATAACCCAATAAACATTTACCATTGTTTGTTATAACTGGATATGTATTGACATTTAATTTAATCAATTATTTTATATTTAATTTTTTTATGTTTATTTATTTAAACTCAATTGGTTCTTTGTAGGAATTATAAATCAGTTTTATTATACATATAACAAATCAGTTGTAAAAATTATACTATTGCAATGGCCCCAATTTGGAAGCTACGGTGTCGAGGGGTGTATGACGCAGGCGATTTTACGTCTTAAACGGTGCTCTTGAAATACTAGGCGACCTCCTATTCCGTGCGTATCGTGTACGGCAACATTTATTTTCTCCGTACTAGGAAATTCCCAAATATGAAAACCAACAACAAACAAATTAGCCAACGACAAGGAGACTCTTTGCAGAACTTAACTACTGTCAGCAAATAGACGGTAGCGACCGCAAAACCAAAAGTTCCGGGAACGGCCAGACGTAAGCTAAAGAAACAAAAAAGCTCAGGGAGCCAAGGTTACCAAGCCAACTAAAGAATAGCTATTAAGCACATCGGCTGAAAAGTGCCTCCTGAGTGGCAAGGATATTCAGGTAATTAAACTAAAGAAACTTCCAGAGTGTTTACTTGGGTACCGGGCACCTTGCATAACAGCGTGGCAGTGCAAAATACCATTTGCACCGATACCTGGAGAGTGATCAACTATAAGCCAGATCAACAATAATAATTAACCGAGCAGCTTGGAATAGAAAATACGTTTAAACCATATATGTCGCCGAAAGCTGATGGAATAATTAGTATCATACTACAAAAAGGCTTTTGCAACTTGCCACTATGTAAAATTTTTAGAGCCAGGTTAGCACTTTCCCACATACCCAAGCAGCTGGAGGGCAGTCAAGGTGGTATTTATACCAAAACAAGGGCGATACCAGACTTTCCGTCTACAGTCATTTGGAAAACGTAGCTACAAAGGCTACACGGGTACTTTTTGCAAACCACAATGATGGTCACCAAATATGACCAGGTGGCTATATACTGTGGTAATTAGACTCGATTGGGGTGAAAAAAAAACTACACTCAGGACTGCAGCCACTAAGCTAAATAGAGTACAGAGGATGGCATGTTTGCTAATAATAAAAGCGATGAGAACGACTCCGACAGTAGCCATGAAAGTACTACTAGCACTAGCGTCACTTCACAAGGCAGAAGAAGCAGCGTGTAGACTACAGATAAACAAACACGTTTATAGTCTGGATACTCACAGATCACGTAGTACAAACATGTTGCATGAAGAAACAACTCCAATGATGACATCAAACTTTATGAAAGGTTGCCGCATTCAAAGATCTTTTGATGTAGTAATGCCATTGCAAAACAAATGGTCAAAAGAAAAATATCTAAGTGCAGGACAGGGAAACATTTGGATTACAGATGTGGCCAAAAACCAAAATAGCACTGAAGCTGAAATATAGAAAGGCAAACACCGGAAGAAGCGATTTACTGTATCCCTGGGTACATATGTCTCCATTTTTCAAGTGGAAGTAACCGCCATTGAATGGTGTTCCAGGCACATGATAAAGTTTGGACTTCAATTCAACACACCAATATGTCGGACAGTCAAACAGCATTATAGGCGTAATAAGATAGAAAACGCTCTTGGATTTCTTAGATAGTTTGGAAGCACTGGCCACAAACAATAGAGTACGCCTGGTCTGTACACCAAAAAAACCAAAGCATTGAAGGGAATCTTAAAGCCGATCAACTAGCCAAAAATGGAACAACTGGGACAATTATTGAACCAAAACCCACATTTTGGGATTCCACACGAGAACGGAAAATAAATCCAACGCAAACTTGCAAAAAAACACAATAACTTATAAAAAGACTGTTAAAGGACAAATGAAACAAAATTATCCCTAACAGAACCAACACAAAATATTCAAAAAGAAGTATCGCGTATGAGTCGATCCAAACTGCGAATGCTTGCAGAACTGATTACCGGACACTGTGGTCCTAACAAGCACATGTTTAGATTAAGTATACAAGAAAATCCACTATACCGCGGATGTTAAAAAACTCTACAGTATCTATTGAGTAAATGCGAATTATTCAATATACATCGCACAGTTGTTTTCGGCAAAGAGATGCTAATCCAAGAAGAGCTGGAAAAATCCCTCAGCAAAAACTCCTGAACTTCAGAAAAGAGATAAAACTGCTAATGATGTAAGACGTCAGAGGTGCACAATAGAACCATTTGTTTGAGCATGTTTGGTTAAAATTTTGAGTCGACATTAATAAAATTGTAGCTTTCGTTTGAATAAATCCGAATATTTAATATATATATATATATATATATATATATATATATAAATATTTTTAAAATATGTAAATTAATTTTTGAGCTTCCTAAAATAATTTGCAACTTTATGAGCATATTTGGCAATTGGAAATGCCAATAATATATAAAACTATAAAAAATATTGGGTCAATAATTTTATATTTAGTTACCCACCTAGCCGCGGCACAGTTTTGTATAAATCTTTTGGAAACAAATAAAGTGGGCAGGTAAATGGGTCACAATATTTTCAACTACCGGGTCAATAGTTTAAAAAAAACGATATAAAAATATTGGAGCAGTAAGTTAAATTTCAGTTGCACACCCACTTGCCCGACTGTTTTTATATAAACCTATTAAGGACAAAAAAAATTTGTAGGTATGTCATTATATTTATAACTACTTGATCAATAAAAAACAATAAAAGATATTGGACTAGTAATTTTAATTTTACCCGCGCCGGTTGTTTTTGTAAAAATCTTTTAAAAACCAAATGGTTGAGCGGGTGAGTGCGTGGTTTACTAAATTTACAACTACCGCTTGAATAATTTAAAAAACCAATTAAATTATTGATCCAATTATTTCATTTTTAGTAATCCACCCGTCCGTCTGTTTTTGTTTAAATTTTTGAAGAAACAAAATAATTCTGCGGGTGAGTGGGTTATTTACAATTTCCGCGTTAATAATTAAAAATGAAACAATAAAAACAAAATAATTAGACAAGTGGGTATTTCACTACATTTACAATTAGTGGGTCAATCATTTTTAAAAGCAATAATTAAAAGCAATATAATATATGATATTATATTAAGAAGACGACCAAACCCCTTGCATAAGCGGGCCCTAGGCAATAGTCTCGTTGACATACGCTAATAAAACGTTTTGCTAGTGCCGGCCCTGTATGTCTGTCAATTTGTCAAAAATAAATATAAGCGTTAAGTGCTAATTTATGCATATTTAAATTACATTATCAGTTGTAGGTTAGGTTAAAATTTATATACGAATATTAACCCTCTAGTAGTTGCGCGAGGACAGGTTTCAGCCTCTAGTTTAAAAATTGCCACAGCTTTGTTTTAAAGTTACTTACAAGTTTGCATATTTCAGTACATTCTTAAAATAGTATATATGCAATGTTGATTGATAATGTGCGTAGTTTGTAAAATATTTTAATTTTGGACGACATATCATCCGCGCGCCCGCTTACGTTATAATAATCAAATAAATATTTATTTGGCACGTGCTTATCATGTTTATTTCTATTTTTGTTACTATTTCAAAAATATATTTTCAATAGAAATTTAAGTTTAAAAACATGTAAAAAGACTCTTTTTTATTGTTGAAATAATTAATAAATAATAATAAATAAATTAAAAACAAGATTACAGGTGTGTTTTAAAATAGTGTATTTTGAAGTAATAACTTTAAAATACAACAAAAATGAATGTTTTTTGGCAAAAAGTTAAAAAACAATTTGGACAACGATTGTCATCCGCGCGACCGCTTGTGTTATAAAAGACTACTAGAGGGTTAACCTGAAACTGACACAAAAAAATATAATGCGGAAATCAAATTTATCTGTTTTATGGTTATTTATATTTTTTGTTAAAACTTTATAACAATTTAAAATAAAAAGTACTTAATTAGGTACATCTTTTTTATTAATATTTCACAACCTCTAGTTGGCATTTTTTTTAATTTAAAGACAAACTTCGTTTTGTTTAAAGTAGTGTTTCTCCAAATGTTTAATTTTCTTTAAATAAACAATATATACATAATGTGTATAATTTTAAAAAATTTAATGTTTTTTGGGAGACCTAACCAACACAAGAATCGGAACGCACGGTCCAAATGTACTTCAGTTGCTAACCAGAATCAAACCGTATATTTAATAAAATAAACAAAACATAAGATGCCAAAAAGGCAATTTTTAATTGATTTTATGTATATTTTGAGTAAATAATATTGATTTTTTTGTAGTTTAAACAGTAAATACATGATTATTGCAATTTTTATTAATTATACCCACCATTAAAAATAAAAATTACAAAAATTCATTGAAATATGTAAAAAAAATATGGTAGACTAAAGTTCATTATAGCACTATTAGTGATTAGCCAACAATTACAAATAAAAATAACTAAAAATCATGAAATAATGAAAGTAATTAATGAATGAAGCTTATTCTATGATTAAGGTCATTTTAATAACCAAAACAAAGAAATATACTTGGGAATACGTAGGTTGCAGACTTAAAAATTGGTGACGGATTTATTTTTAATTATTTCGACAAATCTAATAGAAAATGGTGTTCAAACACTAACTTGTTATTTTGATACTCATTTAATTTACAATGTGAATCAATTTAAAATTTAATTAAATGATATTGTTTTAATAAAAGTGTTTTTTATAATTATTTACTTGAAATATATTTTTATTTTTATTTTATTTGTATATTTTACATAATTGTCCTTAGTTAGAATAATATTGTCGCAGTTTTGACGGGACCAACAGCTTATAAGGTGACTAAAACAAGCCTAGTACCATTGATATGGCTATTTTGAAACTAGTTCCAAAGATAGGTAACTACAAATTTATATTAAAGAAGTGTAACTGAAACAAAACCTTTGGTTTGAACTGATCACCAAACCGTCACCATTCGAAACAAAACCGAATAGATAGAAACAAATTAAAAAGAATTTACCAGGTAGCACTATAAATTGATTTGCAATTATTGGCAAATTTGTATTTATAATTATATTTCAATTTTTAAATTAGATCAGATTTGTTTTAAAATGTAAGGATATAACTATTACCGGATTCTATAAACACCTTCAATTGTTTTCAACTTTGCAGTAAATCAAATATTAAATACGTTACGTTTAACTTAATATGGTTTTGTTTAACCTGGGAAATTAAACATCGCTTTTTTATAGACATATTTAAGTGATGACATTGTTAAAACTATAAATTTATTTTTTTATATTTATGTTTCAAATTTCAGAGAATTTTTTTTTATAAATAATATTTTAATATTATCTAAGTTAAATTAAATATAATTTATGTTTTTCCGTTCAAACCAGAAACGGGATTATTACAACACTTTTTAAAATAAAATTTAATAGTAACTTAAATATCGTTATTTCAATGAATTATTACGTTATCTTTAAAAATAAGAAAGAAATGACATAGCCTGCTCTAAAATACGTTCATCAACTTGACCGCTTATTAGTTGCTCCAATATTTCTTAGTAAATATTGACCGTAGGTTCAATAAACTTTTAACAGACAATTCAGCAAGGAATTCAAAAATAATAAAATAACAAGGTGATGTATTTAGTAAAACCGTGACTATAGTTTCGACTGAATCTCAGTTTTTATCAGACGTTACAAAAGTCACTTCTGTAATGTTTGACGAAGACTAAGTTTTGATTGACGCTACAAAAGTAACTTCCGTAACGTCTGAACGCCTGAACGAGGACTTAGGTTCAGTCCAAACTGCAGTCACAATGTGACTAAATATATTGTGATATAAAACATAGTAGTTTTATTTTAAATCTTGTATTTTGAATTATGACATAGTAATGGTCAATGCTCTCAATTTTCATTAATATTTAACTTATTTTTATTAGATTTAGACTTTTGTCATTTCAAAATGAAAAAACTTAAATTGGCTTAGAAGAAAATAAAATAAGTTTTTATATCACGATTTATTTAGTCACAACAATATTTCTTATAAAATTGATGTAATCAAAACTAAATTTAATTGTTAATTTTGAAATTTCAAATTATTTATTTTAGAATACTGCTTTAAGAAAATTTAAAAATAACCTAATTTAAAAAAATTCATAGAATCGTCCGTTACTATGTGAAAATTTATAATATAGGAGAAAATAAAATAACTATGTTTTTGTATCACAATTTATTTATTCACACTGTGACTGCAGTTTCAACTGAACCTCAGTCTTCATCAGACGTTACAGAAATAAATTAACAACGAAACAGACATAATTTATATAAGGTTCCTTAAATAAATTATATCTGTTTCTTTGTCAATTCAGTTTGATGAAAACTGAGGTTGAAACATAATTGCAGTCACGATGTGACTAAATAACTAAATAAACTAAAATAATATAATTAATTGAAGTGACCATTACTACATGATAATCCATTCTTATGAAATAAAATAATTTACTATGGTTTCTATCACGAATTTATTCTCTCGAATACATTACTAGTTTCGGCTCCACTAGAGCCTTCTACTGATGTTTTAAGTTATATCAAGTTTTTTTTAATTAATTGTTTTATTTTCTTTTACTTTGGTGGTTTTATGAATATATAGAGAAATACTCTTTACTTTATTATCTACGTATCTATATCAAAATTTATTAGTATTTTTAAAATTTGAATTTATAATTTTATTTTGAAAGTCAAAATAAATTATGGGTTGTAAATATATACTTTAGTTTGCTATTTATTTATTGTTTTATTTAGCAGACCGGTATTGTCATTTCTGGCATCGTCAGTGGCCTAACATAACCTAAATGTATGCAGGTAAAAAAACTCAAATAAAAATCAACTTTTTAAAGAGACAAATTATATTTCCTCAACTTTTATTGCAAAAATTTAATGTTTATTCAATATGTTTTGCGGAAATTTTGAAAACCATGATTATTTTAGTAAAATCTAAAGTATTTTTGTGCTAAATTTAAAATTGTAGTTGTATATAATTTTATTAATTTGCTGATATATTTTAATAACTTATAATTTAAACAATTTATATAAACTTAGGGATATCATAGACAAATTTGGTTAATCTATTAATGTAATACAACAAATGTGTGTATTGTATGAAATAAGATTATTAAATTACCATATCAAAACCAATGTAATATAAAATAAATATAATAAACATATAAACAAGCAACAGTAGAATTACTATAGTAATTATAATATGAATAAATTAATTTTACAAATTCAAAGAACCAAATATAAAGTAAACAATAACTTATAATATATATATATATAATTATATATAGTTTTAAAATTAATATAATCTGAGTTCATTTTATTTAAAATTTTTAATTTTTACAAAAAATTGGAAATTTAGTCTCAAAAAAATTTAAACATATTTTTTAAAATGCAAAATTAAAAAAAATATTATTTATTATTATTATATATTATCTTAATAATTAACTTGCAAGAGTTTTTGACAAAAATATTGTAAAAAAGTACAAATATAAAAATTTTTTTTTTCAACATTTAAATATTAAAAACAATTGCAAACAAAAATGCATTTAAATTTATTTGTAAATTTATAAAAAATGTTGAGCATAAATATTTATTTTATTTTTTATAAATTTACAACTAATTTTAAATGCAATTTTGTTAATACATAAAATATGATTAGAATAAGAAAAATAATATAAATAAGAATTTTAATAAAAAATGTAATATATGCGTATTGATTCATAAAGTTTATTGTGCTTTTATTGTTTTTATTTTAAGCTACACAAATACAATTAGTACTGAAATATTTTAATATGCAATGTGCACCCGGCGCCTTCGCCATTTACTGAGTCCTTGCTTTGTCGCAATATTTTGCAATAAAATTATTTCTAAACAGTTTATATCTACAGTTATTGGAAAGTTGTATATATACTGCATAATTAAAATTTTTGCAATTTTATAATATGACCGTTAAAAATATTGTTGGGATAATTACAGAAAACACCTTTGTATTAATGTTATTTGTTGCTGAATCATAAAAACATTTATGGTACATATAGAATTTATAAAACATACAAATATATAAAATACTATATTTTACGTACCATATAGTGATAGATTTGTCTTAAGATACGCCGCAGTTTGTTGAATAGCGTCTAAAAATGTTTACTTAACTTTCTATATAGTTTTTAATGATTATAAAAAAACACATTAAATTTAGTTATGTTTGTTCATATGTACGTAAATATTTGTATTTAGGTAACCCCGACCAAGTGTAGTTTTCTGGATACCTATGTGTAATGAATAATAAAACAAATAACATTTTGTAAATATTAACTCATTTCACAAAAATACCCCACTTAATTAAGTGGGGTATTTTTGTGAATGATAATGGAATCATGATGAATATCATAAATTGCATATCACCTACCGAAGGCACCAGGTCGACCTCGTTGGTCATGGCACTAATACACGTACTCGCTGACGAATTATCACACGCACCACTTTTACAATCACGCAAAACCAGCCTACGTCGACGCCGATTTACCACCAACTGACGGGGATGCAATGCTTAGCGACGCGCTTCTTACCAGCGCATGACCAGCCACTCTAACAGAATTTATACCGTATTAATTTCTTATCAACATTATTTTATAAAACAAATTATTAATAATGCAACGACAAATTACACCATCTTTCAATTTTCATTAATTTTAATAGAATTAATTTCATATTAAACTTATATTTACAGTTAAAATATTATATGTATTGTTGATTTTTACAAACAATTAAATTTAATTCCATTTTCACCAATAATTTTAAAATCATGTTTAATATAAATGCCGGATTCACACCGAATTGTTTGGTTTGGACAACTTCAACAACCGTCACTTCCACTTCCACTTTTGTGTTTTTTTTTTGCAAATTATAATTTTATTAATTTACTGTATTAAACAAAATAGATATATATATATATATATATATATATATATATATATATATATATTTATTTACAAATTATTGCTTGTGGAATTATTATAAACTGTTTTAATTTTTTTTAATTTTTAATGCATACAGCACGCAACAGATTAAAAGCGGAACGTTTTACGGTGGAATCATTATAAAACATCCATTTAAAGTTTTATTTTTATTACGAAATTATTACCGATTTTCCTTTATGTTTTTCATTGGAAACATTACTGCATATACCGTGTGCCATCTGAAACAGGTATTTTCTTTATATATATATATATATATATATATAATATATATATATATATACATATATATATATATATATATATATATATAATTTCGTTTTTGGGTACATCATAAAAATTGGCTTTGTCACAAAAATTACTGTTTGTGTGAATGCAAATAATTTACATGTGTCAATCTCTGCTGTTATTTGTGTATATAAAAATATTTATTTTTTGCAGAATTTATTATTTTTAACGTTTATTTTATTTTATTATTCATTATAATATTAAACTATACTAAAAAAAATTCTTTGACCTTTATTAGTTAGTTACACGTATGTTTTGTGATTATTAAAATTGTTAAACATTCTTCTATGACAGAGATATGATTTTTTGTAATGGTGTCTTATAGGACAGCGTTGTATTTTTTTAACAGAAATTTCACGTTGTGGTTCTAAGGTTTATATACAGGATGCCCCACCATAGAAATATTTTTTATGTAATTTTAAGACATAGAAATTTGAGATTTTCAGGTTATAATGTAGACCACAAAAGCTTCAAAATTGCATTTTTCAGATCATGTTTTGTTTTCTAGTAATAAAAGCATTGGAATATTAATTATATGTAATATAACTTTTCAATTAAAATATTTTAATAATTATTTATTTTAAATTAAAACCAAAAAATGCACAAAATATTATTATTAACAACTTTACTTATTATTGCTTGCGGTGCCACTAACACGTAAATTAATTTCATCAATTCTTTTTATTGCTTGCTTCAATACGATGCGGAAATCACTAAGGGGCACTGATGATCTTTTATGAAGAGTGAAACAGCTGTATGCATTTGATTGTTGTCGCTTGTGGCACACACAATTATTGATTTTGATTTCAAAATATTATTTTTTCCACTAAATTAGTGAATTTTAAATTTAATCTATTAATAAAATCTGAAAAATAGCAGCCGTTTTATTAAATATATATATATATATATATATATATATATATAAATATTATAAATGTCTGTCTCAAATACCAATCACAAAATTACAGAAAAAGCTTACCACAAAAACCAATCATTGATTAAACCAAGATTGAACCAATAACCTCGTGTTTTATTCTTGATATTTTATTAGTCATCTTGTTATTAATTAGATTGGTAAACCGGAATTAATTAGCATATTATATATTTATACCAACCACCTTATTGAAAATAATAACTGTCATGCCATTGCTTAGTAATCATTCTATAGTTAGACAGCAAGCATATATTATCAACAATTGTATATTAAATTAAATATTTCAATCACGCGTTGCTAAGCATGATTGCCTTGATAATAATAAATTAGTTAGTAGTAGTTAGTTAGTAGTTGGTTAAGTTGGGTCAGGTAAGGTTATTTTGGGTTAGGCTAGTGGGTAAAATAGGTCCAACTCGCCAGGATGTGGTGCCCACTGCACGGAATTTAAAGAAGCTCTCTTAAACTCTATTCCTTCAATTTCCGCTGTAATCTATCAACCTTTCTTGGTCAACCTTTCTTGGTCTCAAAAAGACAACCCACGCAATGTACAAGGAAACTACAACTACAAACACTGATGACGGCATGCTAACAATAATGGACAACGAGATGGAACATAAAAAGCAGGACCAAAGAGAACCAGCAATAGTAACTGCGTTTGCAAAAGGTAGCTTATTAGCACAAGCCGCAATTAAAAAAAACTCAAAGGGGCTGTTCACTAAAATTTATTTGTTGGAGAAAAAAATAAGCGAACAGAGTCTTAACTGGTATTGCCATTGTAACCCAACTTGCAATGCAGATGGAGCTATGGATAGAACAGCAAAACGCCAATAGGAAAAAAGAGAAAACGCCGATAAAAGCTGAAAAATTAGTGAAAATTAGAGAGAGGGTTGTTTTCCTAATAGCGACTATTAAAACTGAGCAGCAAGACCGAACAATTCTCAATTTAAGCGAGTCTCTAAAAAAAGTTAAACAGATTTCGGAAAGAAATAAGCTTGCGTGTGCGGTCACAAAAAATCCATACACGACAGCACATAAAAATAGTATCAAAACCATTTTTATAACATTAACATCGGAGGTCAGATGCATGCCTTTATTAGGCTAGCGGGTTACCGATGAGGAGAAGATAAGCCAGAACCAAAATATTTAGTATAATATAAACGATAAGGTTAAGAACAAAGGAATACAAGAAAGAATAAGAAATAAAACCAGAATTATTTCTTATTTTTAAAGAAAGATTTGTCAAGGACATACATGGCATTAGAAAGAAATGTAAAGAGAAAAAAGCGCCCAATCCGATCTTATTCCTACCAAGATAATTAAGGAATTCGTCAATTTATCCTATAGGACGTCCTTAAAATATTTAATAGTGAGTAAGCAAAAGAAAATTTCCTATATGTATGGATATAAACTAGGCTTATCAAGAAGCTTAAGAAATCGTAGGCAGAACAAAAGTATATACCAATATGCTTACACAACTTGATGATGAAACTGGACTTGGAGGAGTGGATAAACAGAAGACACACAAATATAGATTACTACCTCACACAGTTTTTAAACATACATGATTGCTTTAAAATCTATCTAAAACAATTTAAAATAGAGAGTGACCACCACTGTGTCTACTGCAACTGAGGTAGATGTGGCAGAGTTCACTGCTGGAGGCAATGTTAAGCGCAATATACAGACTTATTTGCGAGCTATTAACGACCGTAAAAGCAGACAAATAAAGTAGACAAAAATTAAAGGCTACTGTAGTCTAACATTTGGCAAACTTGATCGTCAGGACGATCCAAACTGATAATAATTGCACGGTGCGACATAAAAAAAGTTTTTGTCGGTCAAGCGACTGGGTCAAAGATGAATTTGACACTCTGTCTTTCATTGTCATTCCCCAAACCTCCACAAAATAGGTTAGGTTAGATTAGGTTGAGTTATTTTACTACGTCAAAGGTGCACAATACGTCTAAAAAAGCCCAAAGCAGTTCAAGCAAAAATCGACTTCTATACATAAATTAACAAAAAGCTAAATCAACCAAGAAAGTACAAGATTTATTCAAAAACATAAGTTTTATATACATAAGTACTACTTGGATCAAAGATCTTTGAGAGACTATTGCAGCATTGTAATGGGTATTAGCATTGGCCAAACTTTGAACGATGTTAATTTTTTAACCGAGTCTTATGTTCTAGTAAATCTAGATAAACAAAGTTAGGTGTGTTTTAATAGAAATATTAATTATTGGGTCTCAGCAAACTTTCGAATTATTTGAAAAAGATTTTATTATCAAACTGTCAATTTTTCATTAACCTAATATCTGAGCGTATCTCTTTTTAATGCAGTTCCGTTTCCTTGCTGTCAAAATAACTAAACGGCGTTGTATAAATTGCAATTTTGTATTAATTATATTCAATTGGATCGGTAAAATGTCATTTAATGTAAATTAGTTTGTTGTATAATATCAAAATTAATTAATAATTGCTTGTTTGAAAATAAAATTATGTATGATCAAAATCTATACACCGTAAATAATCGATATATTACTTATTCTAGAAAAAAAAAACAATGTGTGTTGAGTAATTCGTTCGATTTATTATGACACATAAGAAGGCGTCATTTTATTAAAATAACACCATACAAATCATACAAAACCATTCAAATTAATTCGATATCTAGACCATTACAAATTTTAAATTAGTTATTATCATTAACTTAATTATTATTATTTAAATGCATACCTTCACATTTAATTTTCTAATAAAACTGTTATAATTTTCATCTTATACTAAGGATCGATTAGAATTTAGAATCAAATCAATCCAAAGAGTGAAATACTATAACAAAAGAATTATTTAATTTATAAGCAAATTAGCCACACACTACAATATATTGTATTAGTCGGCCAGCACGTGTTTTTTTCTTTTTTTATACACAAAAATATTTTATACGGATTTAAAATCAGGTAGAATAAATTAGTTATCTATAGTTTATCTATATCGCATGCATCAGTAGTTTTTATTTATAAACAGGTGATATAAATGACGTTAGCATATAAGCCAATTTACATTTTGCCGGTTCAACCTAAGAGTCAATTATATATTGTATTATAAAACAATTAGCTGACCATCATGAAAGTAACAAAATCCTATTCAACAATCAATTTAGTTCAAGGACAAGGACGAGGACGAGAACGAGGACGAGGACGAGGAGGATAATAATGATAATAATGTTAATAATGATAATAATGATAATAACGATAATAATGATAATAATGATAATAACGATAATAACAATATTAATGATAATAATGATAATAGCGATAATAACAATAATAATGATAATAATGATAATAATGATAATAATGATAATAATGATAATATTGATAACTAATTTATTCTACCTGATTTTAAATCCGTATAAAACATTTTTGTGTATAAAAAAAGAAAAAAAC
>JARJEC010119153.1:0-16883 GCA_030264575.1 Tachinus sp. AB-2021
CTAGTAGGAAAGAACAGGAAAAGCTGCAGTCAATTCATGCAAAAGATGAGTGGTGGGATTAAATAAGGAAACGCCAGCATATATTGTTCTAGAGGAAATAAAAAGAGACAAAATAATGGTTAAAGTAGGAAAGCGAGAGATAAAGTTTGAAGAGTAAGAGAGAAAGAATGAGGGAGATGCAAAATGTTACAAGAATGGAGAATGTAAGTATGCAATAATAATGTTAACAATATTTTAGTTATTCTTATTTCATTTATTTAAATTGTGTCAAATAATTGTCATTTATTTAAATTTTTTACCACAAGCTCGCATGATAATATGATTACATTATTTAAAACTGGTTAAGGACAGGACAAATATACATCAAGTTTTTGATACTAGCATTAATTTGATGATATTTTTGTTTGTTGTATGTTATACAAGGCTGTTCAAATAATGGACATATTTGATTATGTTTTGTAAAAAAACTTCCATTATATATATTTTCATACTTACAGTTTTTTTTAAATAGAATATTTAGTTATTTGATAAATTTCTTGAAAAAGCTTAATATAAATTTTGTAATGAGTTGTTCAAAATAATTTACATATTTGATCATTTTTTTTGCAAAACATTTCCGATTTTAAATATTTTACATAGGATTCAATTGAATAAATGTGTGTGAAAAAATGTGAGAGGATTATGCTATAAATGATTCAGTTCACTTGGACACAGTTATAGAACATAAAATCGATGGCAATTAAGGTACCTCAGTAGCTCAATGTTTTCCAAAGAGAGAGAGAGAGAGAGAGAGAGAGAGAGAAACTTTATTTATTTTCACCTGTCCTTGTTTGTTGATTTTCCAACGGTAAAGATGATTTTAGAAATTCCAACCTGACGTGTGTTGATAGTTTCATATATTACAACCAACTAAGCGTGCCCTATGGAAGGCATTTTTGCGCAACTATAGAAACTTGTCTTTGAACATACTCTAGACCTCCTTTTCTATTGTTGTGCGAAAACGCCCTTATTAAGTTGGTTGTACTGTAGTTCCAAACAGTTTGTAGCAATGTATACTTATAGCACTGCTGAGTACGCCGATATTATTTTTTTAGTCCCTTCTGTGTATTGCCAATTTTATTCATCCACCTAACTAAATGAATATGTATTATTTATATATCCACACTTGAGTGGATACGAAATTCGTTATCAACCATATAAAACAAATTGCCATTTGTTTATCAGATATAATTGTATAGTTTGTTAGAATTTATTCTTGGCTTCCCCGTTATACTTGTTCCAGCGAACAAAAATATCACGCATTGAGAACATGCACATAGGAATAATATGGCCTATAGCCAGACGAGATTACGCGGTTTAAAATTTTAACAACCAATAACAGCCGAGCGACTGGTTTGCACGTGGTTTTATGGCTCCCTACTTCCACTGGAACGAATATAATATATTTCTTTTATTATTTAATGACGGCCACCACTGATTGAAAGACAGTATGTGCGTAGGAATAGATATCATTGCTATATTAGATATTTATTTGTTCTATGCTTTAACTTTAATTTTGCTGCAATAAAAAAATAAATTTGTTGAAACAACAACATACATATGAAAATATTAATTGGAATTAATAAATATTGATCTATTGAACCTTCATTTTCTTACTACAAACTAATTTACAAAGACCTCTCAATATTTTTTTAGTAATCCAATAGACAATACCAATAATTATAATAAATAGTCCAATAATAAACGCAAAGATATCTAAATAATAATACTGATATAAAGGTAAATTAAGTCCAGGTCCTTTAAGATGTTGGGCACCTTTATTTCTGATTACATATTCAGTCCACCATACTCCTTTTTGCAAAGCATTCATTGGTTCATCTGCTACAAGAGTTGCTAACTTTTTCACATTATTTTTGTACCTAAAAATAAAGTAATTTTAATTCATATTCATATTAAAAAAAACGATATGTGTATTTACATTGGATTGTAAATTACTTCTAATAAGGCTTGCTCAAATGAATCAGATGTCATAGTTTTATAATTTAGATGAATTCCCATTCCTTTGGAGGCAACCTTATTAGCATTAAATTCTTGATCTCCAAAAAATGGCAGAACTACCAAAGGTATATGACTGAACAAAGCTTCTTCTAATGATTGCAATCCTCCTTGTGTTATAAATGCTTTAACATTTGGATGTCCTGAAAATTATTCATTAAGAAATGCATTTTTAAAGTAATTTTTGATTACTTAAAACATCCTGTTGCGGAATCCATTTTTGTATTTTAATATTTTTTGATTTGTGTGGCATCTCTTCTGCTTCAAATTTCCACAGTACTTCAAACGGCAATTTTGAAAGGACGTTTAAAATGATTTCTTGAGTTTTGTTTGGAAGGTTGACACTTTTCACATTACTACCCAAACTAAAATATATTACGCCCGATTTTGAATTGTCTAGGTAAGTTTGCAAATCCTAAAATTAAAAAAAAAACAACTGAAGCAAACAAATTGATATTAAATTTTATATAATCTGAATTGTTTAACGTTTAGCGTTAGTTTATTAATTAATTATTTACTTTTTTAATAACTGACCTTTGGAAGGGGTTTTGGATCTTTAATGTGTATTCCTCCACCAATTGATATAGTTGATGGTGTTACAGGTCTTACGTGGCTTACAGCAAGATTTGTGTTAATGAATAACATGTCAACGGAATTGATAATATCACGCAAGTCTGGGTAACCTTCACCAAACACTTTTTTTACTTTTTTATTTTCTCCGTCTATATAGAACTTGTCGGTATATTGGTATATGGCAAGATTAAGTAATAAACTGGTCATTCTTTGAAAAAAATCTAAATTTTCAGCAAATGGCACAGACGCATCTGGATAGAGCACTTGATGAACTGAGTTACCAACCGCTGTATGAGCCCAGCCCGGGGCATCAACTGAAGTGATTCCAATAAATGGACAATTAAATCGATGTTTAAAAGCAAACATTGTTGGTAATAAAAATTCAATCATTACTACATCAAAATGTTCAGTTTCATTTCGAATTAATGCTAATACTTCAGGATGTTCGAATTCATATGTTAAAATTTTGTCAAAAGCTTTGTATACAGCAGCAATGAATGTGAATGGATTGCTGTATTCATTTGCCATTTGTATGATATCAACCGGTGCTACATTATAAGCTTCACTCCAGTCAATTTCTTTTAAGTTAGGCAGCGCTGGATTTTTTACTGGATTTGTTGTCATCACTACTACGTCGTGTCCTCGTTTTGCCAATTCTTCGAATATTGGTTGAAATATTATTTGGTGACTATATGACGGCGTTGGAATCACACCTAATATTCTAGCACCCGCACAAAGGTTGACAATTATCAAGACAATTAAACTTAACCGCATCATTTTGATGCTTTATTGTTAACCAATTATTATTTACTAAATCTATTATAATACACATTGATTGCTATATCATGTAGATTAAAGTATATCTATTTGATTTCTGATTTAGTAATAAGATAGGCTTATCGTTTGAATAAAATTAACATCATATAGAACTACCATGTCACCATTCATTAGCATATATATGATTATAACTGATGATATCATTATATCATACAAATAGATTTTTAATTAATCTTGTTTGTTGTATGCGAATCACGTAAATTGCTTAATAGCTATATTTAAATCTTTCCGGTAGAAATTCCAACTCAATAATTTTTACAGTATAAGTTTTTAATATTTTTTTTAGTTTATTTAAAATTTATCGAAAGAGTGTAAATCAAACCCTGCTTCAATCGAATATTTAAAAAACAAATAACAAAACTTGAATTTTTAAAAAGTGTTTAAACAGTGAAATGTACATTGCTATTAGATATTAGCGAGTGCATCAATTTCATTAGATATATAAATTTCTTCGAATTGTAGGAAGGAACATTTTTAGTACTCCATGCGTCCTCTAGTTTTATAATATTATTATAAATATACATGAAGTTATGCTGCAATTTATTTGTTTCCTTGCCATCTACTTATTCTGTTAGTGTTGCGGGATTTTTTCTTTTTTCATCTGAGGCTTTTTGCTAAATCCCGGGGATGATCTGGAGCTTGATCTTTGTTTGCCTGCATCTACATATATTATACAGGTCATAGGTTTTTGTATATTGCTATTTTTATTGTGATTAAAGTATAATTAGTAGGTTTAGTTGTTTAATTAAAATTTGTGTATTATTCCTGCATGCTGCCGAATCCTTATATAATCAGAAATAATTGTTAACCACATGTACTTATTTGTTTATAGATAATACGTTAATGCTAATAGTGGATACAAACCCTGCATGTGATGTGCTGTTTTTGGAACTGAATTGCTAGTCAGCTGTTTAATTTTACAGAGTTTATTGGAAAATGTTGTGAGATCTAATAAGTTACTTCAAAAATAGGTAAAATAGGTAAAAATCGACATTTTCTTTTATAAAGAAGGTCATATTTTAAGTGATAATATTTACATTAAATGGCATTATGTAACAAACATTTTACTCTTATTAAATAAGCAATTTATGTAAAAACGACCGAGCATTGATTATTTCAAATCCATGCTGTTCCACTGAATCACAGGATTAAACAAGCGCCAAACACCTGCGGCCTTTGTTTATAATTTAATTCGTTTTACTTGGCGTGGGGTTCGGTAATATATCTTTTATTTAATTGTAATATGTAATTAATAATAAGGTAAGAAGAATGGACGCAACAGGAGCATAGTGTAAACATTCGTTGATGCTGTTGAGGTGTTTACACTCAGTTTTGCCTCTTGCCCCTGCTCATTGCACCTTCCGGCATGTGCTGAGTATAAACTCAACATATAGTGTCGACCCATATATTTAACTGTTCATCGGGGCATATATTTTATTTTCTGGAATGGTATATGTGGTACTATTGAAGACTAGTACACATATTAGACAGATCGTTTGATGTGTTTATATTGACAAATTACAAACTTGAGACTAATAAAGAAGCGAGGTTCTCTAAAATCCGGGCTGCGCAAAGTGCAAAACTAACCAAGCGTAAGGCCGACCAAAGCGCGGGACCAAATTCCGAGGAACGTTCTGAATTCTTCGTGCGCCAGCCCTGGTGGCAACACAGTCACTACGACAGGCTCATTGTTCAGTGGTTGCACACGCATTTTCTTGAACGTAGGGCTGATCCCTGTGATTTTATTTCTTGGCCCCCAAGATCTTCCAACATAAACCAAATTTTTGACCATTTGAAGCAACAAGCTTATAGTTCTGAAATAGACGCATATGAACAATTAATTGAACAAATAATAATTAGATTTAATAAAATTTGCCAAGATGATGTACGATTCAACGGTTTGCAGATGTCATGCTTACATTCGAGTTCAAGAAAGACTTCTTGCACAACTGTTATGAGTCTATAGACAATGAAAGTTAAATATTTATTTGTGTGTTGCTTAAAATACTCTTCAATAATCCAAAACAGGGATTGTCAATACACTTTATCAGATAAATAGCTATTAATAAAGTAAACAATTTAGTTCTTATCTTTAAAAATAACGGCGAAATGACAAGTGTTGTATATAAAATATTCTACATATGAATACAAATACATATGAATTTAATAAACTCTTTCCAAGAAGATTATGTAGGCATTAAAATATGTATATATACAGGGTATTTCATTTTACATAACAAGTTGAAGTTATTTCTATTTGAATCGGAAAATGTTGCTTTATAATACAAAATAGTCGAGTTATAGCTTGGGATGATTAAAAAGGCACCTTCCTTTATGTATCAGAGAACCGAACAAGTTTTTACCGTTTTTTAATACAGATTGCCATTAAACACCGCACGTACTTTTTGGATTAGGTTATGTTGTAATGAGTTATTTTCATAATAAATTTACGTCCCAAATAAAGTGGTCATTTTTTATACCTATTATCAATTACTCTGTCTTACAATTGTTGCCAAACAAAATGGTGTGGAAAACTTAATGGCAGGTCGTCCTTCAAAAGCTTAAGAATAAAAACAGTTGGTTTGAAAAATACTTTGCTACGCCATCTATTAAAACGATTTTTTTAAATTTTCTATAAGAATTTTTTTCCCTGAGGTGGTTTGTCAAGCGTCCCTGCACTACAGTCCTGATGGTCCTAATGTGCACCTCTTACATCTTACACCTTTAGCAGTTCTGTCTCTTCTATGAAGTCCAGGAGTTTTTTGCCAAGGGATCGTTTTCAGTTCTTCTTGGGCTAGCATATGCTTGCCAAACTTAGCGTTGCATGTTGAATGCTTCGCATTCACACAGTAGATGCTGCGGAGTCTCTTCGTCCTCCAAACATCCGCGGCATATTATAAGAATAGATTGAGTAAACTTACCAAATTCCTATAAATTCTCCTTAACAAAAAATCCTAAAATTGTAGATATTTTTTTAGTAAATAGTTATTAACTTAAAAGTCATAAAAATGGCATGTTACTTACGAGGAGCTATGTTGAAATAAAAAGTACTTTGTACCAACTATTTTAAAGTTCCTTTCGTGTCGAGTCGGACATTTTACGGACGTATTAGATAAGCAGGAAAATGTCATAGAAATTACGATTTCCAAAAAAACAAATTGCTTGGGGAGAACGTGATAAATAATTACACCAAACTTTATTAATGATATGCTTTATTTATTTATAACTACGACTAAATTACACATTTTGTTATATTTTCATTTTTTAAGGGTATGACACAAGAATTGAAGGCCTCGGCTTTCCATGTTACTTCACAATAATAAAGGTACCTATATAAAGAGGTATAGATATATATTTTTTTGTTAAATAGAATTTATTCTTCTTTAATTACTAACCAATGGAATTTAAGGCTCATCTATACAATTATTATCAACTATAAAATGATTATTGTTCAATTAAAATCACCGCACGGAGATTTGCAGCTTTTACTCTTTTTGATTGGGACAACAATGTAGGCATTTTAAAAATTATTGAAACTAGGAATAAATTTGCATTTTTTTGGCCTTATTATTGAGGGGATATTAATCCTTTCGATATTCTTTACTGATGGGATATGTTAGCACTTTTATCTGAAGCTATTGTTTCGTGACATTTTACATTCAGTCTTACTTTGTTTCTATTTAAAAATCTAAAAAACTGATTCTACCAAATTAGTTTCTTTGATAGAAGCACATTTTGAGTCGCTTTTTTGGAAAGGTAATTTTTGATGATGGTTGAAAATATGTTGTTTTATTATATTACTTCACTATACCCTATCAAATCCCTATCTATTAAATATTCAAAAATGTTGTAAAAGTTACTCTTTAATTTACAAAATAAAAGTAATTAAATAAGGATTCTTTAGCAGTTCAGTACGTTCCTTCCAATTGCTACGACTTTATATTTTATTTTTGTTTTTCAAATTATAATTGGGATTTTTTTCTTTACTCTTTGGTCAATTATAAGCAACTACATATATCACTACTTACAAAAAATACAAAAATATATCACCACCATCGTTTTTTTTTGCTTTCAACAGCTCGCACTTATTTTGTTTTTACTTATACTAGTTTTTCTACCTAAGATAAGATTTTTGTCTACTTGTATTTTTTTTCTTCTGTATAACATTGAGACACTTTTAATAATTCTTAATCGTATTCAAAAGTTAAATACTAATATTTTAGGTGCTTCATGCCCAGGAATTTGAGAAGGAAAAACTTAATTGGTATTAATTAAGTAATTAGGGTCTTATAATTTATATTTTTTTATAACTAACAAAAATGCTAATGGCTTTTACTTTATTGTATAAAATTTATGCTATCCTATATTTTTGCCAATGTGGCTGGGATTATATTCTCATTGTTTAGAATTCTTTAACATTCTAGTAATGTATTTTTATACTATTTATGATTTTATAAAATTTGTCATCCAATATTGATATACCGAGTGACACTGAAATAGGTACGGGCTCTTATATTTTATTAATGAATTTGTTTAAATCAGGTTTTTATCGTAAAATACATCAAAAGGACTTCACTGCTAAAAATTACCAACATATATCACTTCTCACAACCAAAAAAAAACGTAAATTATATTAATTTAAATAGTAAAATTTTTGAAAATTTGGATTTGTTGAATCATTTTAATTATAATTCCTAATTTTTAGAAATTTTGATAGCATAACTACATCTTAATTTTTTTTTATTTCTAAAAAAAATTTATAGTAACCATCTAAATACTAGAAAATTAAAACAAAAATCACATTATTAAAAATTGAATGATTTAAGCGCTTTTATATTTATAAGCAAAATATTAGTATTTAGGTTGTATTACTTTTTCAAATGCAACTAACTTGACACCATAGTAATTTGTAAAACTAGATTTTTTTAGTATTACAAAGTTATAATTTTTTATATAAAAAAATGTAAAAAAAATTACCAAACAAAAGGTTTCATATTATATTTTAATCCATAAAAATTTAATGGAAAAGTATTCATTCATAAGTAAAAAAGATATGCGCCCGTACCCGTTTCAGTTATCACCTGGTATAATTTAAAGATTGCTTAAATATATTTGAAATATTATTTTCGAATAACATTATATATTGACTAATTTAATATGAAAATGAACTTTTATACTTATATAAAAGTGATAATTTAATGCTGCGGTAAATGAAAGTAGAATAAAATTTAATATGTTAGAGAGTAAAAATTATCTGTGGAATTTATACAATAATATTAAATAAATAATAAAAATAATGTTCAATAATGCATTCAACATTTATTAATATAGAGAGAGATGTGTGTTTTATATATATATATATATATATATAGAAAGTACGTAGCGGACTGTTACTTATTGACAATTTGCTGATATTTATATCAAAATGAGGAACTAATGTTACGTTATTTTAAACGTAATAAATATTTTATGTCTTTTTTAAATTTATGGTTCGGATTAACTTTTAATTTATCTCAAACGTCCAATTTCATCACAAATAAACGTGATTAATCGACATTTTGGAGAAATGCATTTTTTGCCGTAAACGTATTTTACCCATAATAATAAGTAAAATATTTTGACATGTTGTCCTTGACGTACAATAATAAAAAATGACGTAATTTTGACGTTATTGGATGGTTATATTATACGACAAATTATGTATTAATATTCAGAACTCAAAATAGTACTCAGTATTTTTTGCTTGCGCAAAAGTGAATTTGCGCGCGAGTGAACATTTATTGAAATGTGGCTGGTCCGCGACGATGACATATTCACGATCATATTATATTAGGTTGATAGACTCTATAAACACTAAGAAAATTTGACGGGATATTGCTGAAAGTTGCCATTAAATGTTTTGAGAGTTTTGGTGAAGCACAAATAGAGCGATTTACAATGAACAACAATAAACTAATGATGATAAAAAACCTATAGTCCAGTCAAATAAGGCACAATTCCTAGACGTTTTTTAGCGCCGGTATTTTTCTTCATAAAAGTGCACATTTATATGCCAGAAAACATATGTCACTAATGCGGTTGTTTGCGAGTTGGTACAACAATAGCAATATGAAGATATATCTATTATATCAAGTTTTCAGCAAAAAACACTTGAAATATTTCAAAAAGTATTGAATTTTTTTAAGAAAGTTGTTTAGAATTACATTTTTATAAAAAATTACTTATTGCAGTTTTCGATTATAAAACGTATCACGTTGGATAATCGGAAAAATCAAATATATAATACATCACGAATTATGCCAAAATTAATTAATTTTATTGCAAATACGATTTAGATTTAAATAATTAAATTTGCAGAAGAAAATTTTGCATAGTTTTTCTAGCCTTCGTTTTTAATTAGCGTTAGTCATATTATTTCCTAGGTATTCAAGGGTGCAGATATATTTTAGCTAAATAATGAGAAAAGCTAAATAATGAAAAAAAATAGATTCATTCATTTTCGGACAAATCCGTGATTTTTATATATTTGGTTTTTCCCACTTTTACGTTAAAACGCGCGGAAAATCAAAAAATATACAATAGATTTTTATAGAAACTAAAAATTTTTAATCAAAACTGTTTTTGAGAAAATTAATACTTTTTGAGATATTTTAGTTTTTCGCTAAAAAACACAAAAAAACATAGATATCTTTATGTTTCTATTGTTGCACCAACTTACAAACCCCCGCGTTGGTGACATCTATTTTCTAATACATGAACCTACACTTTTATGAAAAAAATCCCAGTGCTAGAAGAAGTTTAAATTGTGGCCGTTTATTGGCTACTTTGACTAATATTTCACCTTTGAAATCAGTATCAATGATCTCAAAAGGAACCTCTGCCTAAAAAAAAGTAAAATCTATCTAATAAATATTATCAGTGAGCTCTATAAACTGCGGACAAGAAGCAGACTTAAAAAGAATTTGACAAAGAAGGTTTTTTCAAAAGCTTTCATGAAGTCAAATTTACCTCAAATACCAAAAAAAAAGTGAGGAAAAATTAGTAGCATTTGTTACTCTCCATATTAAAAATGCCGTCAAGAGTCTCTCACACTAAAAATAAATGGGGAACTGGTTAGAAAAAAATGTATCATGATCTATAAAATATAGGTACAAGAACAAAAGCTGCAAGTGGATAAAACTGTCCGCGGATACCTTCAACTAATGGGACACGACAAGTAACAAGAGAGCTATCACATATAAGGCGATATTAACATTGCTGAAGCGGAACACCATTGACAGTTTGACGCAAAAAAACTCTCTTAATGCGTCTACATACGAGAGCTCTGCCCGTAAGCATTGTAATGTACAGTCTGTGAAAATATCTACACATATACAGACGTGATATTGCTAAAGTTATTTTAATTTTTTTTTTATTCTTTCGTAAAACTTAATTAAATTTTCTTGAATGTTTTTTATGTAATTTGAGATGGAAAATTTGCAAAAATATTGTCATCTTGTTTTACAGCTTTTTTAAAATAACTATTTGGTTGTCCCATCTTGTTTTTCATATTCTCAAAGTTAAAAAATACTTATTTGTTTCAAAGTTCTGTGAAGTTATTAGGCTAGACTTAAGCGGTTTGACCCGATGGTTTCATATTTCAATTGATATTTTAAAAAATTAAAAACCACAAATTTGTAGTTTTTAGTTTAAACAGACTTAAAAATAAGCAAGGTAGTTAAGATATCATTGCCCGGCCATGAAACAATCGAATAAACAAAGACTGTCGTGATTTTCCAGATGTGCAAATTGTATTTAACAATAAGGAAGATACTGATGATAATGTAATTTTTGATGAAGCGGTTGGTTCTGTGGTAGAGATGCTACAAAAAGTACAAGGTTAAAAGACCTAAGAAGGAAAATGTTTTGAACGTAGGTTTTAAACCAAAAAAGTTATTTTTTAAAATAAATCATTAAAAATGATTATTTGAGGCCTCAGCAATAAATTCGTTTCAACGCAGATAAACTTTTGTTAAAATTTTATTGAATCTAAGTGCTTGCTGATTTGAGAAACAAGTTAAATCAAATATGGATAATGGTGCACAATCGGACCATCAGGACCGTAGTGCAGGGATGCATGACGAACCATCTCAAGAGGAAAAAAGCATGGATGATGAATCGAAATAATATTATAATGATGTTTAAATCCAACAGATACCAGAAAATTTGTAATTCTGAAAAGAAAAGATTAATAAATTTGACCATTCTGTTTAAAACTAGCATTTATGTTTAATAGTTCTTCAATTCTAGTTAAAAAAATATTTATTCAAAACCATATTCAAGATAATGGCCGTTACATATTTTCCAAATCAACTGAGTATTGTTGATTTGAAAATTGTCCGGTTTCTATAAGTTACCCTGTACAAACAGTAGTTAACCTTAAAAGTAATGGCACACATATTGACGTTAATTATATAGCTACAACTCGCAATGTAGGACTCAAGCCGTACAACATTGTAGCTTAGTATAGTATTTTTTATATTAGTTAATAATTTCAGAATATTCTAATTTAAAATGATCTCTATGTGAAACTACTTATTTTGACAACTCAAAATGAGTTTCAAGAAGAAATATGGCCTAACTAGAAGACGTTGATGTTGTTGTTCAAAATTTAAAAGATATAGTATTAATGTTAAATCAATTTTTACTTTTCTTAGACTTAAATGTCTTCCAAAATTTTGAAATTTTTTGATCCGTATTATTAAAATTTTATATTTTGTAATGTAATATTTCTGTAACTTTGTCCGATTTTAAGTTAACTCACTAACTATTACATATTATGTTCTGCTTATTTAGTTTATTAGAATTAAATTTTTAAGCTATTTACAAAGCGTAAAATACATTTTAGTTTACAAAATGTATTTTACGCTTTGAAAATGGCTTAAAAATTTTATTCTTTTGAAGTACTGATAACTGGAATAAAATTATGTTTTGTTCTGCTGTGATAATGAAATTCCACAGAATTACCGAAGTAACAACAGACCAAGTAGAGCGGTGCCGTTAGATAGAATGAACAATAAGGTTTTCGTAGCCAAGATTTGAAAAAGTTGAGTTGAATCAAAACATGGTTGCCTAAAATGTTATATTTAACCCAACTTTTCAATGCACTTGTGTTATTGTTGTGTAGCTATATTGTTAATATAACCACACAACACAACACTTTCTTGGAAATGGAATAATACCATTCGAAACTAGTCAAAAGTATTTATAGCTGTATATTTTAGTAAAAAACATATTTTATTCTACTTTCATTAGATGTACTTTTGATGTTATATAACATAGATTAGTATTACTAATAAATTAAATCAATATATAAGTTGAATCTAAATAAAATCTATCGATGAACTATTATTAGTTTTTTCATATCTTGTGGACGTCAGATATATAGTTCACTTAGTGGACTTGTGCTAACAGACAAATTTTATTTCATTTAATGTAATGGTATACTTTTATTGCCTAATCTATTATATGCGCCATGAATTTGATGTCTTATTAATATGTCTTAATTACGCCAATTTCATCCATTTACTATAATTAATATAGTAATTTTTATTTTCTAATAAAATCGCTTTAATTGCGTTGAAACTTTAATAATAAATAGTGAAGCATTTAGTTGCTTTGGATAAAAATTATAATTAATTTCGATATTTAGCAGAATTATATTAATGATTTATTTTGTTACTTTTATATAGAAATTCTACGATTTTATCAGATTTCTTTTATATTTATATAAAACATGGTATAAACATTCACTCTATTATGGGCTATGAAGGACCTAATATCAAAAAACACTACTACATACATTACTTCTTTTTCATAACAACAAAATCTCATTATGAAAAATTAGCCTAAATAATTAGAAAATATGGACGTAAATAATACTTTTTTTATGGAAAGATAAATAGTAATTCTTCTCTCACAGATGGGTTAACGTAGTTTTTGCCTCCTCTTCTCCTAATCTTCTAGCAATCGTTCTTCTTTTTACATTTTATTTGGCACGACTTTCGCACGAAGCATTGCAATGGTTTGCTGGCTCACGGGCTCCGTGGGTGATTCAGAATCAGAACTTGTACCAAATAGAGGTAGGTTCGTTTCGTTGGCAAACGCATTTGTTTTGATCATTTTTGAAGCAAATGTGTTCTTCAAATCGGCAACAGTTGCATCTAAACATAGAAATAAATGTTATTAAATTTGAATATATGAATACTGCGTTTAAAAATATCATCCTGAAGAAGTTGGGCAATTATTTATTAAATATAATTTATAGTTACAGGCAATAATAATGGGTTGATTTGCTCAAAAAACCTAACTAACTGAAAAAGTTGGCGTAGAACTTAAACGTTGTTGAAGATTGGGACTCACTTCTAGAGTTATCTTAAACTCATATTACCAGACTGTTTATTTTAGTTTATCTTACGTATCGCTTTAGTTTGTAGTTATTTCTGGTTAATTGTGGATGGCTAATGGAGCGTTTATGTTGGAGCGACAATAAGCGTTAATAGCGACGAAAAAAGCGTATCACAGAAAATTAATACACTTAATTGCAAAAACCTGACAATAACTACTATTACTGTGTAGTCGCTCGTCGTTCTGATAGTTTCTTAATCAGCGAGAATAGCCGAACGCGCATCTAGAATTTAAATAGGTTCTTGCAATTCAATATATCAGTTTTCTCCGGTACGCTATTATTGCTGCTCTTATCGCTTATCTTGTTCTAACATAAACGTACCCTTAGGGTGCTTATGATAATATCATATAAATAAGCACATAGACAATTTATATTGAGTTTACACTACTCGTGTTAACGATATTACTATAAGAACAGTCATAAGATAATCACTTAGTGTAAACATTGATTTACAAAGGTAAAAAAAGATTGCATCAATTGGCCATAGAATTTCTTCAGATAGTTTTGAACAATTTTCTCTAAGATGTATTACCCCATTTTATTTCTAGCATACTCAGAAGGGTTGTCGTATGCATAAGAATACTTGCAGATGCAATTTTTAAAATTTTGTGTACACCAACTTTTCCAAGATGCTTTCCAAGATACTTCTTTTAAACGTATTGTAATTAATAATAGAGTTTATTGTTACTAGAATGAGTATTAAAATTACTATGTCGGGCATTTTGAGAATATCGATGTGATTTACTATTACTGTTTTTAAAAAGATGAGCACCTAATATCGTTTTCAAGTTATATGCACTGAGCTCGAGCTTTGTCCGCGCACAATGCAGATTGCACAACTTCGGTTCTGTCACTTTTTGCATTATAATTTGAACCATTTTTTATACATTTCCCGCCAATTTTGCAGTTTTTAGAATTACAACAATAACATTGATACATTTAACATGGAAAAATGGATGGAAATAAAGTTTAACATCAACAATAATACTTATATGAGAGTAACCATGTATAAATATCCAAACTAATATTAAAACTTAATAAAAAATTATGATTACTACTACAGATTAGTTATTTTATAGGATTTTCGTTTTAATTACAAAGCTATTTGCAAGCACATTGCTATTTTCTTAGGATTTCAAAAATGCTAAGATTATAATTATAGGGATTAACATTTTCAGAAAGCTATTAATTTTATATATAGTAATTTTATATACATTTTTGTTTTTCTAAGTTACCTATCAATGAAACATAATATCATTATCAGATGAAGATGAAGATTGAAATTCTAATAATCCATTTGGATCTATATCATGTTTCAAATTTGGCGCTTGCACTAACCACAGCACGAGCAACTGAAGATCGTGCTAATAAACTCGCATAAAATGCGCATTTTTGTGATAAATTGAACACTCGAGCACGAAGAAACTGCTGAAGCATTTTAGAAATTGAACAGAAAATTATTGCATGATATTGCATGATGCAGAACGGTGCAGTTAACTTAAAAACTATATAAGAAAATATTTTTACTTGCAAAAATTTATAAATTTGTTCAGTTACTTGTACTTAATACAAATTATGGATGAGATCGACCGGAACTATAATATTTTTCAACTAATTGCTACAAATATTCAATACTGTAATAATTGCATAAGAAAAATCAAGACTGGTGATTGACAAAGTGATATATCCGATAATTATAAAAGCAGTTATCAAATTTATGATTATTAATTGGAACGAAATAAATAAAAGTTTCAATTCTCTATAATTGAAAATTCTTGAAAAATGGAAATAAAAATTACCTAAGTACCTTGTGCCCCTTTCAGTAGAAATTACAAGAAAAAAGGCATATAAAAAGAAAAAAGTTTATAGTATGGTCAAGCCTTGTGTTCAGAGTTAGGGAACCGAAAGACTGCTCATATTATACGTGGATATAGGAAGAAAAAACAAAATTGAATTTAATAAGATAGGTCTAAGAAAAGAGGGACTAGAAACTACTAATATGCAGCGGATACTGCATTACCTCATTAGAAGAAATGCAACCCATCACAGGTCAAATAACCAACAATATTCTCATAAGGGAAAAAGCTCTACCTGACTCGTAATACCTAACTCGAGGAAAATGCAGTAAAAAAGGTCAAAAGGACGGAATTATTATGTAAAAGCCACATTAAAACCTAACCTAGGTTCACATTACTCTACAAGAAAAGTCGTGGTTTGGTAGTCACCTCAAGTAATTTACGATCAAAGTGGCATATGCATGCACTGCAAAAAGTCAGATACAGAAACCCATCCATGGACAGATTTCAACAACTTTTGAAAAAATACAAGCAGGAATTATAGAAATTAAACAACGCAAAGAACGCAAAGAAAGAAAAGTGGAACAAAGCGTAGTCCACATATTTTTTGTTTGTTTATGTTTTACATAACGATAACAGAGTTTTGATGAGACCAACAATTTATAAGGTGAACGGGATTAAAATTTGTCACATTGTTGGGGTTTAAACTCCCAATCTCTAGCTTACTAGGCTACTACCACGAGTTCTTTGTAATCTTATTGTTCAAGCTAATAAACTTTCGATAGTGAAAGATCAAACAAAGTTCCTACCCTGTTTGGTCTATCTTTGTACAGGAAAGTGAAGTGCTTTATGCAAAAATGAAGTTTTTTTAGCAAAAGAATTTGCCACAATAATTAAATTTATTTATAAGAGAGAGTTTAAGACGTTGATACAGGGAAAGCACAAAAACACTGCTTTAGGAAATAATAAATGATAAAAATAAAAAATCCGTTATAGGGGTTGAGTGAATATGGGCTACCTCTGGTAGGTCAACCTATGTTTGGAATTTATGTTTGATGAGCATGTGTCGGTGATTGTCTTTGTTAGTCGGTTGTGTTTCAGTTGTGGTAAAATTTTTGTGCCTGGAAGTTAATATAGTCACCTATTCTGGGAATGTTTGCCAAGTCGTGAAGGTC
>JARJEC010119160.1:0-11927 GCA_030264575.1 Tachinus sp. AB-2021
AAATACATTAACATTATTAATTTCTCAATGCACATTTTTAATTAGATTTAATTATGTGAGGTAATTAGTAACGTCAATTCAATTCAATTTTGTTATAATTTAAATTAACTTTAATTTAAATTAAAATTGAACTTTTGATGAAACATTGTATTAATTATACTCAATTAAATAATTCAATTAAAATTATTAAAACATAATAAAAAATAATTTAAAAGTTGTCTAGTTTTTTTCGTTAAATGGCAATTAAAACTGAAGCAATTTTAAAAACTTAAATTGCATTTGTTTCATAGAGATTTCTTGTTTCATCCAATGAAATCACATAAAAGCATCGTCCATTTATTGCCTCGATCAAGTGAAGTAAAAATAAAACAAATAGAAAACAGACAACAGCCCTTGTATGAAGCTATATCCATCATTTCTGACGTAATCTAAGAAATCCTGCAAATTTAAATCGCTACCGTACAATGGGTCTATCAATAATATTTTATTGACATCCCGCCAGCCTCAATAAAACGCGTTATTCCTGGACGACGTGTCATTTTGCGTTGATGACGCCACTTATCTGAATTGCTTTACGGCAAAAGTGGCCGCCACTTGTATCTGGATTTTATCAAGATCGGCATTAAAACGCATTTTTGAATGAGACGCTATAAAGATAGTTGTTTATTGTTCTTCAAATAAAGTATTAGTTTTATTATTCTAAAATTTATTAAAGCCGGTAATATTTTTTCAATAAAGGTATACTATTAAATTTCTAAAATATTCGACTTCGTATATTATTAATGCGATAGTATTGACTTTTTTAATATTATAATATATTATTATTTTAATTATCCGATTGTCTAATGAATGAAGGATATTTGTTTGGGGGAGAACCATTAGAATCATGTTTCAATTTGCAGAAATTATAATATTAAATCAAAATTTAAGTTGTAAATTTATTTTAGTTTTTGTTTTCTTGTTTTTTGCAGCTTACTTTAACCGCTCGTCGTTATTTTTGGTCGTCGGATATATTGTTTACAAAGAATGTGGTAAAAAATATTTTATGTGGAAATAAATGCTTTATTAATTCGAAATCTGAAATTGTAAATAAAATTAATTAGTTCCAACTGGAAATTAAAAAAATCATAATTATTCACGAATACTCAGCAGATATTGAAATTACTATTTACACTATTTCAGCTGAATAAATACTGAAAAACCTCAATTATTTAAATTTCTGCTGCGCAATTTTCTAAAGCAGACCGGACATTCTGAGATAGAAATCAGTAAAATAAAAAGTAGATTAATGGGGTGTGTGCAGCGATGAAGCCGTTTTTTAAGATCAACAAAGCTAATGAAGCTATTATTTTTCCCTTCATTTTTTTTCCTTCTTTACTTTGCATACCTTTTTAATGACACAGCATTGCCTTTTTATTACACGTACAGAGTGCGACTGCACGAATATAATGATGTAATTAATATTCCTTCGTCGCATACATACTATACACATTTTTATTTTACATCAAGTAATTCTGTCCAAAATTAACTGTATCATTTAAAGTTGCGGATTTAAACTTTAAGCGTGTAATTAGATTGTTAACTTTTTTGAATTTTTGGCCGGGCGAGCATCAATGCGTTGGATTTAAATTGGTAGGATTAATTCTGCATTGTTTCATGCGAGATAAATTATTAACACAAAAGTGTATAAAATGTGGTCGTGATAGAATGGTCATTCGAGGATCATAAAAAAAAATCTTTTAGGAAGTCTAATGCGGCGAAGATTTATTAAATGCAATAAAATTTTCCGCAAAGCAGTTATTTTCTCTGCAACGCCTCTCCACAATATCCATACATTACGATGCGAATGACGGCGGAACAATTTAGTAATAATAAAAGAGAATTCTGGTAGTGACAGTTTTTTTAATAAGATAATTCAGAAGATTCTATATTGTAGTAGTAGCAGTAATATTAATCATTCAAAAATAATAAAATGGAAAAAGTTTTTTATCAACAATAATTAATAAATTTTTATTTAGCATAACGAGCGACATTGTTAAACCACCTTAAATTACATAAAAGAAAATTGAAATAAATATTACTAAAAACGTAACCAAAACTTAAAAATACTCCTGTAATAAGAATTCCGTTTGGGCGTAATTTTTGGAAATAAGTATTGAGTTTATTTATCACAACACGTAAAATAGACAGTTAGATTTACCCCCTCCAGTTGAATTTTTCTTTTGAGTGCTTCAACTATTTTTATACTGACGCCAACGATAGCGCACAGTAATAAAATCACGTCCAAGTCACATCACTGTTATTTTTAAAGTATACAATAAAACATTTTTTTTGGAAATTCTGATTTAAATTTTCTTGAGTAAGTTTTTATGCAGTTTAAGGTGGTCAAATCAAAATGTGAAAAAAAGTTTTGTATACACCTTTTTAAAATCGCCCCTTTTCTCTGTTCTACCCTGTATAAAAATGTAGAAATTTAAGAATTTAAAATAATTTTTGTTGTCAAAGTAATCGTTTTTTTTATAAAGAATTATCTTTTTTTGTAAATTAATATTTAAATCAAATAGATTTACACAAAATAAATACAAAAAGTGATAAACTCTAGTATATTGAATTTGTATCTCTGTAGTCAGTACATTTTGCAGGAACTATTCATTCAAGTTAAGAATAATGTTACTAGGGGAGTTAATGGTAAATTGTATTATCACCCTACTCTAATATTGTTAGTTTGTTTTTATCAAATTTGTAGTCAATTTTATAAAGTGCGGTTGCTGCTGATTTCCGTTTTATATGATTTTATTATCTTTATCTGGAACACACTCGGAGGAAAAACTGTGTCGACTTAATAGTAATTAATGATAATGGATTATGCGTTTTTATTGGCAGACTATAACTAATTGTCCTATTTATAGTAGTGTTTTTTCAGCGTTGATATCAGATTTTTTAAATTAATTTAAAGAGTTAATATAGTTTTAAAAAATCTTGTAAAATTGTTATTAAACGGCTATTTTTGGGTTTAATTGTTTTTTTTCTATTTTATTATATTTTTCCTAAGTCCTAAGCTACGCTTTGGTTTGGAATTCCGAAAGATGATGAGAGAGATTTAGTTTTTCACCAGTAGTCTTTTGACTCTTTTATCATACCCATTTTTCACTGCTTTTTTATATTTTGAGAATTTAACAATATTTTTCATGTTCCATTCAAACTCTTTATAAATTATACAAGAAATATTTATACTTAATTTTTTTAAATGTTTTTTTTTGTCTAAAAACATGAATTTGATTTGTATTATTTCGTGGATGCTATAAATCTAAATATTTATTTTTTTAATGGTTATAAACTATAAAATGGAAACTTTTTAAAATTATTATTTACGTCCATCAAGAATTATTAATGGATGAATAACGACAAAAGCAGTCTAGCCACCGAAACGTTTGTGAAACGATATGAAATAAATAGAAATAAATTTTATTGCTGTCCGTTTTTCACCTACTAATTATTTTTGATATTCCAAAAAAATGGTAAATAGTTTTCTTTCTTTTTTTATTAAAAATGGATAGATTAAAAAAAAACTAGTTTTAAATTTAAGTTTTTGATTGATTTTATATGTTTAGCGAAACAAAATATATATATTTTCCATAATAATTTTGAAAATAATATTTTTTTGCTATTTTTAATATTTTATAAATAAAAAGTGTAAATTTTCTCTGGAATTCAATTAAAATTGTGTTTTAATTATTTGTTTGTCGTGAAAAAATGTCTGTTGATAATGAATGAAATTGACAATTATGGAATGAGGTAGCGTTTACTATGTGCAGATGCATTATAAATAAATAAACCAACTTTTTGTATGTCTTATAACAAAATTTATTGAACCTTGACTAGTTTCGATCAATTACCTGATCATCGTCATCATATAAGCAAATATATTTGTTTGTATGATAATTTAAACAACTGTTATAGATCTTATTACGAAATTTATTTAACCGTGACTAGTTTTGACCAATTACTTGGTCATCATATAAAGAAATATATTTGTTTATATTACGTATGAAGATGATAGCTAATTGGTCGAAACTAGTTCGCACGGTTCAATGAATTTCGTGATAAATTATATAAAAAGTTGTTTTATTTATTTACTAGTAATACTTATTTTATGGTCGTTATTTTATGTTTAGTTAAGCCAGTTTTTACTTTATTTAATTGTTTATAGGCCAGAAAGTGCTACCATGCTGGAGGAGTCTGAGAGTTTTGAGAAGAGCAATCTGTCAAATATTCAATTCATAACAAAGAATTTTTTGGCCGTGGTGAACACAACATTTGTTAGGTGGCTGCAGTTTAACATTTAATGCTACAGTGACTGTGCTAATTTAGTGATATCAAACAACTTTTTGGTGTTTTGCAGTAGGAACTGCAACTTTTAGTTACAGTAATTGCAAACCAACTTTGTGTATGTAGTGGAAGTCAATAGTTTTGGCCGTTTTTGAAGAAAGTTTGTAATTAATATAACTGAAATTTTTAGTTTCGTTCTGCAAAATATTTAATGCCCGCATTTAGCGGTCGGCAAGTGTTTGATATTACAAACTACATAATATTTAAATCAATGGTTACCAATGTTCACCATAACCTAAATATTCTTTGCTGCTCTCCATTGATATTTGTCCCGCTAGCTACGCTCGCTTGTGTTGCAACTTTGAGGCTTGTTCAGCAAACTAATACTTTCTGGCATTGATGTACAAATAACTATTGTTATTATTTACAAATTGATGTTTTATATATATATATATATATATATATATATATATATATAATCGAAAATTTGTTGAAATTTAAATTTTGATGAAGATAGATGAATAAAGATTTTTTCTAAACATTGTGGCTTTATATCTTTATCCACTAATTATTTTACAACGCCTTCCACTAAATAAGCGTCTCTCAGTGCATGTCTTTTTATCCTTTCTTTCTTTGTTGATTGTAATTACTAGTTTTTTTTCGTTCTTATTTTTCTTACTACTCCATTCCTCCACCGTGCTTTTTCTGACCATTTATTGCTCATATACTTTTTTAGAACTACCTTTCAAATGCTTTGATGCAGTTTTTATCTCTTTTGCGTGTGGTCCAACATTCACAGCGTATAGGAACGCACTCCTAACAAAACATTTCATTCTTATTTTTATTGTTGATACTCAAAGTCTTGCTCTTTCATCTGAAAGCTCCTTTTTTATTTCTATACTAAGGTATTTGATACCTTTCCATTTGATCGAGTTTATTTCTTTTTACGTACACATCCGTTTCTCTACTACTTTTATTTTTGTTTTCATATTAATTTCTTTTTTTTTCAAATTTATTTATTGTAGTTTGTCCAAGGAACAAAAATAGTTAGCACGCGAAGTTTAGTAAGAAAAGTAATGCACAGAGGAACATTTCAATGTGCAAACCTGATTTAAACGCTACCGTCTGTTGATGCACGAATTTACTTTTTATGTTCGTGTACTAAGTACTTGCGCATTAATATATGAACAACTAATAGTAGCTAACCGACTGGTTCGCACGTGCTTCTAATATTACTCACTTTTTATTATGGTAAAAGCTTTTTAATTGAGAATGAAGAAAAAATTATCAAATTATGTTATACCATTTTTTAAAGTAGTATATGGTTTATGAATTATTTTCAAGTTAATCTAAGAAAGTACCTAATGCATTTGATTAAAATTTGGTGAGTAATTAGATCATACTCATAATTAAATTTATATCATCAAAACAACTTATTTGCAAATCAGTAAATAAATTAAAAACAATTTCTCGAACTTTGAAAATTGTATGAAGCAACAAAAGAATTAATAAACTGTTAAAAGTGTTATTAATAAATAACTGTGTGTTTTATTACCATACAAGTGGTTGTGGTAAAAACCAATAATAAAGTTCGATTATACCAAATAAAACGATCACCGTACTTTATAGCTTTTTACATCTAATAAACGGTTTGTTAAAAATATGATAAATATATGTTACTCCTAAAATTTGTACAACTTGCGCACACAGCTTGGGTAATATAATAATACTAAGGGATTATAGTTGCTCCCTAATTGTATTGTTGTGCCTAAACTTTATTTCAATAATGAAATGTTAATTGGCCCACGAAATAAGGTCTCGCACACTGAATGGACCCCTAATGAGTAAATCTTAAGCCTCCACATACATAATTTAAACAAATCTTCTCTGTTAATATGCATAGACAACATTTAGTTATGTTATGCTCTGCATACATCAATAATAAATATCCCTTGATATTTAAAGGTCTATTAAAATTAATTAGCTTATAACGTGCTTCGTTGTATAAGAGCGGAATGTAAGTTATGTACCGTGCACCGAATAAACTAGGAATTTAATCGCGATATTACACATTACATTATAAATGTCATATACTAACATACTAGCTATTACTTTTACTTACAAGGCGCACTCATTGTTTGATATGATAGATCATTTGATTATTTATTACTGTAAACATCAACGATATTTAGTTTGCTAATTTGTTAATTGTTTTTGCTTCATTCGTTGCATGCTAGCTTAACATAGTTTATTGCAAATTCATCTGCTTGTTACTAATGGTGGTGGTGCATAGCTCCATAGATTACGGGTGAGACTCCTGCGAAGGCCGGAGGACCCATGAGACATTCCAACGGTCCACATCGACTAGACCATCCAGCGGCCAGCGAGTCTATAGATACACTCACAACAACTACTACTGGCTCCCAACATACAGGTATATCACATCACATTTCCACAAAATGTAATTACAGAATTGGCAATTATGTGTACGGAATCTGATGCAGATCGTAGTGAATAACAAGTTAGAAAATGTTAAATGGTTTGGTTCATAAAGTGTTCAAAAAATTTATATCAATATGATACTGTGCAGTTTGATATTCATTTCTTTTTATTTGAGGTTTAATTAAATAAACTGCATAGTGTTTCACAATCAAACCAATCTCCATATTGCGGTTTAAAAGTTTGTTTTTTTTAAATCGCTAAAGTTTTAAATATCATTTATGTTAAGAATAGAATATGATAAAATGCTCCAACTGCAATACGATAACTGTTAAATTCAATTATTATATAGGACAATTTGCATTTAAACAAGTAGATTTTGTGTGACATAATAAGAAATAGAAATAATTATCAATGATATTTTTGTCCCAATATTTTTCCAATTCCTTTATTTTGCTAACTAACTAACATAACCTAACCGGACCTAACCGGACCTAACCAAGAATCCTAACAACAATTGATTGATATATTCAATGAACATTTTTAAAGATATGCAAACAAGTTTTAACTTAAAATAGATTGGAAGGTTCAACATTTAAATGGATTTTGTGGATCATTAAGCATTAAGTTATTCAATTGGAAAAATGTTAGACTTTAATTATGAAAGACATTTATCCCAATGATTTTTATTAAGGTGTACTTTAGCTGACCTAAGCAAACCGTCGTAATCTTTAGTAGATAAATTTTATAACATTATATTCTTATATATCTACATTTCATCTGCTTATAGCTATAACAAAAAATTTAGAATGCAGTTAATGATAAAAGTTTTGGCAAATCAAACTATGATAATTATTATTGCCTACTGATCAGTTCAAGTCAGACCATGTTGTCTGAATATATTAGACCTGTTGGCATGTGACCAATTTAATTAATTTCAACAGATGATTTGATATTGCCTGTTATAGTTTCTGATATTTATTAGTTTACTTTTGTTGTTCAGTACTACTGTAATATAATTCAGTCGTTTAGTTGTGGTTTTTTACTAAAATTTTTACCCTTTATTTCTATCTTTATCTCTATTGATAACATCTAGTTTTTACTAAATAACAATACAAAAAAATTATATTTAAGGAGAATTAATAAATGATTGAGAAAAATATCTCCGCCATATTATTTATGCAAATATATATTCTGGAATAAATGAGGTATTTTAAAAAGTTTAACTTATCAATTGCATAAGTTTATTTTGTCAGAATTATTACTGCCTGGTTATGGCAAACTCCGGCTACACACTCATATATTATTAAAGCTAACGATTTTGCAACTTCCGTAACTGAAAAAACTCAACAGCCATTGCTATCGTTGTATAATACATCCGACTTATTTATTATTAAAGTTACTCCTTCAACTTTGACTTATACTTTTATAATTAAAAATGTAAATTTTTTGACTCGCAAATTTCCCTCCCTCATTTCTTACTTGCGATTTTATTTTAAAACATAGTTCATCATTTGTAAAATATATAACATATAGTGCCATAATAAAGGCCGCGTTAGAATTTATTGAAGATCTAGTAAATGATGTCTAGATTTCAATTTGCATCTATCTGTGTGTATGGTGCTATTGATATTGGTACTAGATTTACCAGAAGTAAATTTGACTTATTGAACATATGTCTATGATATGTTGAAACTCAACGTTGCTATCACTTATCACAAATTCATAGAATAGGTGTATTGTTATTATCTTAAGCAGTGGTGTTCGCGACCCCCATAATGGACACTAAAAAAATTAAAAAAAACTTGAGGGGTAATCAGTGTGCAATTTTGAAGTATGCCAGATTAGAATTTTTTTAAATAATGTGGAATATTTGTTTTTTTTTTTTTGGAATCTGAAATTTTTGTAATATTTGTTAGAACTTTATGAGTTTTGAAATTTTTATAGAATTGTGTTTATTTTATCTAATTCTTCTAATTGTTTGAATATCTTTTAGAATTACGAGAATTTTTTGGTCAGTTTTAATAATCTAAAATTAGCGAGTATTTATTCTACCTGCATTTTTATATAAATTTACAAAATTTTACCAAACAATAGTTTTAGAAAATTCTAAGAAATTTTAGCTAAGATAATAAATGAAATTTCGTGAAAATATCATTTCAAAAATTATTTATCAATTATAAATATAAAATATTAATTTAAAAAAGTTATTTTTTTTAGACATTAGTCTAATGACTTCATCCATTTTTAAATCTAATTATAGCTACCATATAGATACATTTACAAAAAAAAGTTTGAAATCAATCGCCATTTATAGCAAATGAAATAACTCTGAGCTATTAAACTTCTAACGATTTTTTGTTTACGTGCTCACACTGCAAATATAAAAATCTTTCTCCGTTTTAAAAGCAGCTGCATCCCTTCCCATAAATTCAATTTACACACATACACTAGCAATTATCCGTGTAACTGAGGTGGAAAAAGGAAGATTAAAATTCTCTGTGGAAGGGCAATGCTTTAAGCGTCATTAGATGTTGCCCCGAGAATTTATTACCTACCAAATAGTCTGTTATTTAATAAATGTTAATAAATTAGCGTAAAATTACGGACGTTAAATAAATTAAAGCACGTTTTATGGATGTTGTCTGCTAAAAAGCAAAGTTGAACATAAACTTAAATGAAATAATGAAATTAATTTATATTTTATATTCTTCCACTATTTCAACGCTTTATTATTTGTAAAATATTATTTCAATATAAATTCAATTTTAATTCCATTATAAATAGGAAATTGAATTGCATTTCTGCTGGTCGATCAACCATGCGAATCGCATTGTGCTATTGATGAGTAAAATATCTATATTTATTTCCCATTGTCGTAAAGATAGTTATTTTGATTAATTCTATTTAATGCTAAGCGATTATTATAACTGCATTAAACCATCCATAAATAGTTCTAAACATCATTATATTTTAATCAGCTTCCATTAATCTCCGTTATGCATAGGTGTGCTAAAATTCACAATAATATTTTGCCAATAAACACGAACCTCATAGTGTTTCTAATGCTTATCGAGCGGCAGATAACGGAAACACCTGCGTTCGATTCCCGGTGGACATAGTAGCGTTTGATTAATGATCACAATTCCTAACATAGCCATTAATGATAATTAATACACAAAGTTGGAAGTGAGGCCTAAGCGCTTGTCCGGTCACTACCGAAAACCGAAGGGTGTTAGAACAAACTATGCCCTATAAGTTACACTAATTATACCTACAAAAATCATAATGGCACATCATTCGGTTTCATCACTGTTTGTCTTACTGTGATAAATAAGCCCACAACAATTAATTTGGTTAGTAGCAATATAATTAAATAGTTTATTGCTTTATTTCGATGTGCAAATGCTATAAAATGTTTTGAATATTTAAATATTTTTAAAGATATAGCTATAATTTTGAGTAACAAGTGATTTTACAATTAATAAAATCAATATTAACATTTTAGCTTAAATATATATATATAGTAAATAATTTATTAAGTTATTTGTGTTATGTAGGATATAAACTTGGGCTTGTGCAATTTCTTTCTGAGGTATTACTTAAAATCTCACGGTATGTGGACAAACCTAGTACATTAGAATATCTTAAGGATGAGATTTGTCGTGAGATCCGACTAATTGAAAAGAGTATGGGGGAACCTCAAAGGCAAAGAGTAACATAACTTAAATGGGACATATTTTATTACATTTTTATGTCAATAAATAATTTCACTTCAAAATTAACCAGATAATGTTTAAAAAACTGCGTTCTCTTATCCATTTTATGTAAATTGATATTTTGGAATGCTCTATTATCGGTATAGGGTGGCCAAACTTACATTTTATAAAAATATAGCACACTATAGTTTTCATTTGAAAAAAAGAGTTGCTCAAATTTCTTCAAAATTCAATCCAGAAAAACATTCCTTGGCTACCATTAAACTTATTTGGCAAAATTCAAGATCAGACATACTTATCAGAATTCATCCAGCATTTTTAGTTTTCGAGATAGCCTATAGTAACATCTAAATTTGGCCAACCTGTACAATTGATGGAAACATATTCACAAAAATACTTATTTTTTAATAAGCTATCAATATTTTGAATATATCAAAATCATTTTTTATTGCATATATTCTGAACATATTTTTATTTGGTATTTGAAACATTCTAGCTATAATACAATTGAAACCTCTGATTCTGTATTCACAATTTTAGTTATTTATTTTTATTTTTTTAATTACTTTATAATTGTATATGCCAAGTCTCGTGATATGATATACAATAGTAACCTTTATATATTTTCTCCGCATTCACAAATGTTCTAACCATCTCTGCATACCGAACTGAATTGACAGAAATGATAGGCCGTTGAAAAAATATGGTTCAATCACAGCGAATGTGGAACCAAACCAAATTAATCTAAACCAAACCAAAAGGTGATGTGTGGTGTGGTTCATACTGTTATCTCTTAATCATGAAATGGATGTTTGTGTATTTATTTTGGGTTGCGTTTGTTGTGTTGTTGCTCGGAACCGCAAGTTCTTATTATTAAAATGAAATGAAACATAACCAGTTTATTGAGAATTTCAGAATTTCTGTTTAATGTTTTATTTTAATTTTACCTGCAGAAATTTCCAAATTGTAAAACGATTTGAACTTGGTTCAACGACAACTTCTGAGTCTTTCAATATATCTTTGTGTACAAACTGTACAAGTGCGACTTACAAATTTTGAGAGTACACTGTCTTTTTTCTTGAAATATAAAACCTATCTCAAGTTAGAATTTCTTGATGGTGCTTCAGCACACACTTGCACATTAAATTTTTAACAAAAACATTTCAAACTTTCCACGATAGGCGGGGTTAGGATAAACGATTTTAAAGCAAAAATCTGTTGAATAATTGGCCGGATTACCGTTGTAACATTACATTCCAATAATAAAATACAATTTTATCAATTTTTGATTTTTTAAGACCTAGTAAGATGTTACACATGTTATTACTTATCGATTTTTTTCTGCTCAATTCCTATTATTTTATATGTATTTGTCATCTTCCATCTAACTTATTGTTGTGATTTTAAAGGCAATAGGCAATAATAATCTTTACAGGCGGA
>JARJEC010119191.1:0-10664 GCA_030264575.1 Tachinus sp. AB-2021
ACTATTTGTATAGTTTTGCTTTTGCACAACTTTATACAGTACATAATATTGCAAAATATTTGGAAAATGTTAAAAACATGTTTAAAATTTTTAAGTTTTGTGAAATCATTGTAAAATGTCGAATATTTATAAAAATTTAAAAAAAGTTATTTATCTAATGTTGCAAAAATGTTTGTGAGACTATAGTAAAACTAAAGGAATTTGTTAAGAAATTTATATGAAATTTTGAGAAATATCGTGAAAAATTAATGCTTATTTCTTCTAATCGTTTTAAATTACTGAGAGAGAATATAAAGAATGTTACTTACTAAATAGATAGATGTCAATCAACATTGTGGCGACGGTCGGTACGTGTTTTAATGAAAACCCACAAACATCTTGTTTACTTTACGTAATTTTAAAACTTTATTTGAATAAACCTTCAAGTTACTCCTAGAGTTTGTGATATACTGTTAAATTGGCTTTATTGCAATTCAACTATTACGTGTCTTTTATGCACGTTGAAGTTGCAACATAATTACATGAAATGTTAGACATTATGCACATAATTATTACAACAATGCTACCATTAATACAATTAAACTCACTAATAGTTTGGCTGTAAATTATTCAACTATGTAAAAGACAAGAAGCATGGCCGTAGCAAAAACACGCCAACCGCGAACAAAAACGACCATTCTGATTACAGCAATGTACAAGATAGTATTTGGTAAATCTGTGTCGGACAGCCTCATTTCAATTCAACAAGAACTTTATACCTAACTACTAGTGTTTTGTAGCTACATATGTTGCACTTGCTCCGAACTCGACGCTGTAAATATAAAAGTTTTTTGTGTGCGTTCGCTGCGCTTTGCATCCCGTGCAGATGGTTTACAGTTGTTAGAAGTTAAAGAATAAATTTGGTTGAATTAGTTAGGAAACCCTTAACCTGGATAATCCATTATAGGGAGTTTAGTTTAAAAATTATTTAAATTGATTTATAAAAATTTACGTATTCATCAACCAGATGTCGTCCATCAAATTTTAATTAAACCATGTTAAAAACATTTTCGCAATTCAATTTCTACTGAAGTTAGATATGATGTTTAATTGGAAATTCCAGGGTCGTGTATAGGTATTTTGGTGTCCGTGATAATACTGAAATCAAGCGACTTGCTTTTTGTTAAATATATATATATATATATATATATATATATATATATATATCGCTGCAACTTTCAAACGTATTTAATTTAAAACAATAATGTATAATAAAGAAAAAAGTGTATATAAAGAAAAAAAAACGTGAAATTTTATTTATTAAAATATGAATATAAAAATGTCAAACATATATTTTGTTTTGTAAGCCAAGTAATGATGCGAGTTATTTAATATAATTAAGGCTTAATTTGTATATTTTTAAACTTAAATTTTGATTTAAGATTTAAAGAAATTCTTACTAACGAATCGTGCTGGCGACATTTAATAAGATTAATTAAAATATGTCCAAGTGTCTCAGTGGCACGTTTGTTGACTACTGTGTCGGGGCTCCCGGGTTCGAAATTCGGCCACTTCTTACGTGGATGGTCGAATTTTTATGGTTAAGGAAGAAAATATGTGACGACTAGGGTAATAGAACTGTTTGTTAGAAAGGAAGCTAAGCGAAAAAGCGGAGAAATTAAACGTAGACCAATTAAGGGGAGCGGGTGAGGATACAGCCAGTGTCGGATGGGAATGAGTTGGATTGGGGACGCGTGAATTGTTATGGTGGCTATACATAAATAAAAAATAACTATATTATAATAAAATTAAGGTTTCATTTCTACTGTGTGTGTTTCATGCACAGTCGCACTTTTTTTATAGTATTCATGCTGGAGATTTTTTGGATTAAAACGGAGATTAGCAGCAGCGTTACATAAACGAATGAATTATATTTGGTTGCAACCACGTTTATTTTTTAGCAGCATGCCCTTTGTACGATTATTTGCACTAAATGTCAGTGCTGTGTGTTGTGTTGTGTTGTATTGTTGTGTGTATATTTTGGAAAGATTACCTTAGTGTTTGCAATCGTTTGCTTATGTCATCGTATAAACATCGCTATTAAAGCAGCCGATTACTCTTAGAAATTGGATTCTGTTTACATTTTTTATTGGGTGGAAATGATTTATGGCTAATTCCCACTATTTCCGGATAATTTTGTGACATTAGTTTGCGAGTGTAACACGGTGCACGGTGCACACAGTTGAGTGCATCCTACCACCATCTTCACTGAATACTGTGTTTAAAGTACCTATTTTTAGTCTAACATCAAACCAGATCAGTTTCTTCTTCTGTTTATCTGGAGATACTGGTTTTATCCGACTCTTGGGTCATAGAGTTGTCCGGATTATTCTATTCATCTATGTAGTGAGGAATTCTTACCTGGCATTATTGCTATGCTTTCGGATAATTCTTATTACCGCAAGTTACTGCCCGCAATTTAAATATTGCCTCTATTAATTTTAACGGCCTCGACTAGAGATCAAATCTCGATCTCGTCTCGTCGAAATTATAAAAAAAATGATCTCGTCTTGATCTTTTCGAAATCTTAAAAATCGATTTCGTCTTGATCTCGCCGAGATTCTTGACGTATCAATCTCGATCCCGATCTTGACAAAATCTTGACAAAATCTTGACAAAATCTTGACAAAATCTTGACAAAATCTTGACAAAATCTTGACTAGATTAAAATATATTTTACATTTTACGCACAATATAATATTTATTAAATAAACTTTTATAAAAATAATAATTTTATTTATACGTATATATTTCTTTAATGCGAGATCTCGTTTTGATCTCGCCGAGATTTCGTCTTAATCTTGATCTCGACTTTAGAAAAAAAGGTCCTGTCTCGATCTCGATTTCGATTTTGAGACGAGATAGAGATTTTTCTGGTCTCGGCAGAAACTCTAGCCTTGACTAGACACTAAAAAGTAATAACAAAATTGTAAACGAATCAGTCAAATATCAGGCAGTGCGAGGCATTGCGAGGCAGGAGAACAGTTACAGTTACAGGCAGTGCTCACATGGCTGCTAATGAGAACAGTCAAAACGGCTACAGCGACACTAAGCAATGTTGTTACCGCCTTCTTTTTGAGAAACGAGCAACCCATATTTATCCATTATTTATTGAAAATGCATTTCTTGTCAATAATTTATGTTCCGTTTGGACTTTACTCTTTACTAAGGCTTGTACAGTAATTTTTATGACAATTTGGTAATACTATGTTAGTTGATGACAATACATGTTTCTTTTTAGTTCTTAGATTTTGGGCATTTGGTGCTTAATGGAGTTTATTTGGTTTTTTATATTTGTTCCAAATTATTTTATATATAGGTTATATTACTTTTAAATATTTTACTATTCTTGTGTTTTTATCAATACTGTACCTACTGTAAACTTCTATAGGAAAAACTATAAAATTATATATTTTTTTTTATTTTAGTACTTTAATACCAGCCACATTTTTACAAGCATCAAATTGTATGAGAAACTTATTACTCAAATCTTAGTATGTCATCATAATAGATGTTCCATAAGATGGGGCTCTAAGCACTATGCACACTAGTCGTGCGTCCGGATATTCATGCGATTTAGATATTAGCTAAAGCATCCGTGATCTGTCAGATGGGAACCCATGTAACGACTTTGATGATTAGGCTCCTGGTTCACGTTCACACGGCGATAGGGACATTGGAATCCTTCCATTATTTCTGTCAAGTAGCAAGGTATTTTAGCTTGAATTTAGATTTCTCTCTTTTTGTTTGTTACCGGGAAGTAGGATCTTTCTCATTCTAACAGGTGGTTGGGTCACCTATACACTACGTGTAGGACGCTAGTTATTATTTTATTGCCCGAATTTATCAGCATTCATAAAGTTATTGTTTGTCATTCGATCGTACCCCGTATAGTATGATTGACTTAACAATGAATCACAATATTTTTTATTTGGCGCTTTGTCCACCATGGGTTCTCAAATGTTTAGGTTGTAAACCAACATTACATCTAAATATTTGTCGTTTTTCACTGCCATTGTTATCGTTTTTTTATTGTGTTCTTTGGTACCGGCATTCATTTTTCTAGTCTAGCTTTCTATTCTTCTGATCGTTTATTTTCTTAATATCTTATTTTCTTCTGTGGGTTTACCGTAATAATCGGTAAGTCGTCATCTACGTACCCAATAAGAGCAGTACTTTTCCGCATGTTATACCTCAGAATACCCTAAAATAAGTTCCACGGGATGGAACCAAAAATCGATACCTGTGGAACACCACATGTCAATTATATACCACGGTTCCCGATTATTATGATCCGAGTCAGTTACGTCTTAATCATAGTTTTGAGTTGAGAGGAAATATATTTTTCTACGAGAGTTTAATTAATTCTTTCTCGGACAACAGAGTTAAACGCATTCATTACACCAAGCGTGGCCAAAGCCGCAAATTTCTTGTACTTGCTTTTTTTGCTCTTGTTATAAAGTCCACTGACATCTGCGCTTGAAGAAGCTTTATTGATCTCTGTACTTGGCATAATATTGTTACTATATAATGCCAAGGCTCATCTTTAATCGCATTTTCTAGTCTAACATATTTTTTGTTATATCTTATTATACCAAACTGTTGGTTTACAGAAAGTAAAAATCTTAATGCAAATTGACGTGAAATAAGTAAACAAATAAAAGAAGAAATAACTATGAAATGTATCTAATATTAAAAAATATTGTATAATAATAATAAGAGGTCCGAAAGACTACGGTCGATAGCCTTCTCAATTCTATTTTCTTAATAACAAAATCATATTTATATTTTGCAAATATTATGTACTTTGATGAATAAACATAACGTACTATTGTTAATAAGAAACAATCGTCATTGTTGCTATGATTATTTTATCTTTATAATTGATCTGCAATTTTTTTTAGAATAAGATGTAATTTCTAACTTAATATACCAGTAGGAATTTCTGACAAGAGCCTTGAAAACGGTACAATTTATGATATGAAATTGATTTTGATTTAACCATGGTTTACTTTAACAGTTCAATAGAAAGCGGGAACAGCGGGAGTCACGCTATCTCGACGATCATGCAACCGGTCGCAATTGATAAGAATTATATACGCCGCTTTATAAATAATCCATCAAACTGGCGCGATTTTGAAATCCGAACTGTTTATTTATTCATTTATTTGTGTGAACGCGGGACGTATAATCAGGGTTCAGTGACTTGTCGCCGACGCCCTTTTTTCCTGCACTATATGCACTTATTTCGCGCTTTGTTGCTTGTGTGCGATTGTAATGTATTCACATGCGTGTAATGCCGACAGCCTTGTCACTTCTTTCAAACCAACCCCGAGCCGCATTATGTCACCCGGCGACTTTTATGTTGCTACTAGATAATAACGTGTGTTGTATAAAGATACAAATTGTATACTGCGGAGCTGGAACATATTTACTTTTTTAACAATTTCAATAGGTGCAAAATCTTCTTACATAAAACACATTTTGTTTTTTGTATTTTGACGTCTCCAGTAGCAAACCTAATACTTTAAAGTATTCGAGCAAATAACAAAATCTTTCATAATTTACTTGAGAAAAAAGTTCAAAGTTTACAATCACCAATATTAAATCGAATTGAATAAAGTTAATTCAATTAAAGTTATCTATTTTCATAATATATAGTTTTTTGGCCAAAGTGGATAATATAATTTTGCATTAAATTATTATATAAACCAGCGTTTTTAATTTACATATTAACTCTGATTATTATAAAACTCTTCCTTGTTAAGTACTGCTTACATTATGTGGCCATTAAATAATATACTATATTCCATTTATTTTCATTAATATCGTCAAACTTTAATCACACTTAAGAAAATATTTAACAAACAAAACGATAGATGTGAATTGAAAAACTATTCTGTTTTAACAAACACTTTCTTTAAATAATTAATTGCTATTTGTCCAGAACCACTTAAACAGATTGTATAATATTTTTCTGCACCCTACTAAAAGATCACACGTCTATGCATATATTTCATCCCCTCGATAATTGAGTGCAATCCAAACGCGTTCCGGATTGACTCCCACCGCAGACACATAATATATCACAATCTCTCTTTTTTATGAACTGTCACCTGGCATAAGCATCTAGCGCATCGCTTGATAAATTTACTTATGCATTCCATCCTATTATTCCACTTTCAGCGAAGGGTAAATAATGTCAAATGCATCGCGGAGTTTCAAGGTATGGGGGAGGAAGTTACTTTCTTTTACAGCGACCAGCTTAGAAACGGATTTATTATTTCATTGCTTTAACAATAGGCGCAAAAGGTATTATGCTAAATGTTGATTCAAAATGCTATTTGTGAAAAATGTAATGTTGTGGAATAATTTATTTTTAAAGTATTGATATACGGTAAATCATTAAAACTTTAATGTATATTTATTACTTTTACAAAAGCACTTATCTTTTTCAACTTATTTTGTTAATTGGATATATCAAATTTGAATTTGCATTCAATAATTTATATTTGACGAAAAGACTTTGTCATTTTAAATGTATATCTATATATTATCTCAATATTTTGAATATTTTATTAAAATTAAGGCGGTTTGAAAACTGTGTAAAGTTGTTCAAAGTTTAAAGTACGAATTTAATACTTTAAAGTTTTGTTTTATTGCAAAATAAAATACACATATACAACATTTCTAATATATGTATTAGACCACCCGCCCCAGGCTCTTTTTGGAAAAACGCAAGTTCTTACAATTTTGGGAAAAAATATTTTATACAAAACCTACTTAACGAATATCTTGGGAGTATTTATGATTTTCAATAATGACCGCAGGGGGGCGCAACTGCATTCAACTTTTTATTTTCAATATATATACTCTAGGTCAAGTACAGTCGGATAGGTAATTAAAAAAGAAACAACTTTTGTTTGAAAAACTTTCTTATAAAGTCAATCGTTCGCTGTGAAAATATTAAAAACTCTAGAAAAAAACATTTGAACAAATTCTTTTAATTTACTTTCTAAATAAGAAAAAAGGCCATGTGTGGTGTCATAAATAGAAAATTTAAAATTAAACAAGTTTTGCTTGACAACAAATTTTGTATGGGCTGCGACTCAGTGTCATTTCAAAATATTTTATTAAAATGATTTGGTATTCTTTTTTTAACTATGATTACTACAAATTTGCTTTGAAATTTTTTTTTCTGATTTAACCGGATATTACATCAATTCTGTATATTTTTGCAATTTCTGATTTGTTAGTAGATTCTACGTATAAATCCGAATTTTCAATATAACAACCTCATTTAAAAAAAAATAAATGAACTTTTAAAAAAATTCTTTTATAGCAACAACATCTAAATACAATGGGATTATTGGGAAAATATTGATTTGCAACATTATTCAAAATGGACTGATTTGCACGCTATTATAAGTAACATAATTAGTTTTGAGGTTGTAACTTACTTTTTTCAAATAAAGTCCCTGGGTAAGATAGCATCACGTACAAGTACAATTTTTTGTTATGAAACGACACCAAAAATATTTATTTTGAAAAAGTATTAGAAAAAAATTTTGTAACATAAGAAAATGTTAAAAAAAAAGTTATCAAAAATTGAATTTATATGTAAAATGGACTAGCAAATAAAAATTTGCAAAAATATAGCGAGTGTTCTATTTAAAATTACAAAATTGGTTTTATTTTCGGTTAAACTGGAAATTATATATTTTTTTATTGTGAGCCATAAAGTAAAATCATCAATCATCAGCCAGTAAAATCCATAAAAATTTCTTAAGAAAATATTTGTAAATAAAAAAGATATGGCCACGTATCTGTTTTAGTTGTCACCTGGCATAATTAAAAAAAAAACATTTATTTAAAAAAACAAACATTGAAGGACGGTTTATAAAAAAAAACTCAAAATCATCTGATTTAAAATTCTGTTAAAATACAATTTTTGCAATTGTTTGATTCCTAAACTGTATCCGTTAGTTTTTCAAATAAATCTTGTTTATTTTTAAATTATTTATACAATGTAACCTCGCATGGCCAACTGTTTTATTTAAAAAGTAAAATAAAAGAAGTAGTTTAAATGTTTTTTTTTACATGGAAATGGTTGACTTATTATTTAAACAAAAATTGTTTATTTTTCAATTACCTCTACAATGGTACTACACATGATCTATGGTCCCACTTGAAATTATAAAGTTGGATGCAGTTACGCCGCCTTGCCTAGTCATTTTTGAAAACCGCAAATACTAAATATTCTAAGTAGGCTTTGGTTATAAATATTTTTTCCAAGATGGTAAGAAGTTGTATTTCTAGAAAAAAGGCATGATACGGACGGTTTGATACACCCGGTATAAGCAGAAATATGTGTATACGCGTGGCACACCGGAGAACATTTTAAAGTCGAAAATTTACGGGTTTTGATATTCAATTTACCCTGTACAACTATTAGAAAAATATTAACCACAAAGACATGGAAAAAAATTGGCGGCAGTTTGGATCATTGCGGCATCATCGCAGTGATGCGACGAGACAAAGATGTGTATAGTACAACCACCTTGGCTTATGGAAGGGGTTTTTGCACATCGATAGAAATGGACGCATACCACTAAAAATACAGAGACAAATCTAGTGCTGTATTATCTCTGGGCATACTTAAGACCTCTCTCGTGATTTATACCCTTTTCTATAGTTGCACGAAAACTTCTTCTATGTGTCACGCTAAGTTGATTGTACTGTAATTGTTAAGTTGAAGGGCTACTGTGTTGACAGTCCGAAAGAAGGCTTGCTGCTTTAGCGTGATTTTGGATATTGTAGATTATATGCTTTTACTGTATACTTGCTCAGCGAAATAAGAGTGATAGGACAATGGTTTTGAAGAAATTTTGTATTTTCACTTAGTTTTGGTATATTATATGGGATTTTTCTATGCGGTTGGAAATTGGACTTGGATGAAGAATTAACTGCATGACTGCTTTAAAATTTAGATATTTCGATGTTTTGTTTAGAAGAATCTTGCAAACTTGCAAACATCAATTTATTGTTTACTAAAAGTTTGATGCATTATGTAGGTATCAATCGCATTTGCAATAAGTAAACAGTGTTTAAGAATTATCTCGAGAATCGCTAAAAGCGTTTGGAAACTATTTATTTAGATTATTCAGAAAATGTCTTGGAATGTTGAGAGATGTGTATAAAATATTGTAAAAACGTTTTGAAAATTTATGATTTTTTAAATTTCAACTACTGTGTAAAAAAACCGTACGTATGTTTGCATGCTATATAGTGACTAAAATTATAAAGAAAAGTCGTAAAATGTTGTCGAAAGTCAACGATACTGATAAAATCTCGATTTACTGACAATTTTTTCACAAGTGTAAGAAATATTTACAAATTGTGGCAAAATATACCCGAAATGTTACGAAATATAGCAAAATTATTAATAAATATTTTAAAATATTGCAAAATTATTCAAAAATTTTCTATATTTTGTATTAATTAATAACTGCAATGAAAAAATGTTTTTTTTCACAAAATATTATAAAATGTTGAGAAATTGTCAAGAAATTGAAGTATTATTGCATAATGTTAATTATAACTAACTAACAAAATTATATAATATTTTAATATTTTGCATTGCATTTTAACATTGAAGTATTATATAATTTTTTTTAAATTTTATAAAAATGTAGAATGATTTTTTATGAATTGAAGAAACATTTTAACAAATAGATAAAAGGGGTTTTTTAAATACGCCTTATCTTGTAGGAAAAATATAAAGACACAAATCTCCCTACTAGCAACCAGTATCACAATGTCAATTGAGAAAAAAAGTTTAAATTCAATTAAGTAAATTCGTAGTTGCTGCAAGGGTCAACAATCAACTGCAGATAATTGTTTCAGTTCTATATACTTCATCAGTGCATCTACGTAATTTCTGCATCGCATTAAAATAAAAATGAACCAATTAGCGTGTAACGCCACCGCTCAGTCAAATTGAGTAGGAAAAATATAAAGATACCAGTTATAAATGTTGATACAATCTAACAAATTGAGATATTTTTTTACGTTATTTCAAATGTCGGTAATTGTTTATAATTAATACTGCTAAAGATTAACTATTTCAAAATAAGATGTGTTGTTTCCAAATGTATTAATAACAACTAAATCTTTACATAATATTTTTATATTCATGCGTACATTAATGTATAGTTAAAGCCACTTTGTTGAAAATATTGGGTATGATTATCTGGAGGTGGGTTCCAATAACGACATTGTTGTAACAACGTAATGTTTCTACTATTCTAATCAAAACTTTTTTTTGCAAAATCTGTTAGGACTGTATAATTTTATAATTTCAAGAATACAATTATAAACTTTATAGATTGGTATGATGGAGTTGCTCTGAAGAATGCTAAGACACCGAGAATGCAGAAAATAAAATTATTTTGCGACATTCTAGAAATTGGAAAGTTATACTCTATTGTGTATATGACATTGCACATTATTTGTGCTTAAAAGTTATGAACAGTAGTTTTAACTAAATTTTATTTAATTATGTGTGTTCTTTTAATAAATTTTGAACATTTTTCTAAGATGTCTATACAAGATATAATCTAAGA
>JARJEC010119238.1:0-26794 GCA_030264575.1 Tachinus sp. AB-2021
TATTTATATTTACTGACGAGTGTAAACAAGGAGGGTGTTTTTCGTGGGGCGTTGGAGTGGGACGTATAGCGACGGCGAGTCTATGCCCAGAGACGGAACCAACGCTGGTTTTTGGTCGGTGGGCATACTCTGAATGTTTCTCGTGTTGTGCGTCCGTTTTCATTGTTGCGCGAAGGTACCTTCCGTGAGCGCGCTGGGTTGGTTATACTATAGTTTATTTAACTTTTTTATTCCACTAAAATCAATCTTTTTAAATTAGAAAATAGTAGCTCAAATTTTTAAATTGCAATATTTGTTCTAGTAGCCTTTTCCTCTATTATTGTATGTGAATTAGGTTAGATATTTAAATTTTAAATGTTAAATTTTAGAGTTTAATCTTGTAATTAATTGTATTTTCTTTTCTTTTGACATGTGTAAAACTAATATGTTAACAACACAAATAAACTATTATTATTATTATTATTATTATTATTATTAATATTATTATTATTATTATTATTATTATTATTATTATAAATGTTATGCAACTTACCTTACTTTTTACATCAATATACATAAATAAACAAGCAATTATAGTACACATTTTTTTTTGTAACTAGTAACAAAATATTTTAGTACACAAAAACAATAACTGTTTTATATTATAGAATTACTTAAAACCAAAAAAAGTATTTTATTAAAATTTATTAGATTTAATTTTATACAAACATTACACTGGTGTGACGTCATATGATAATCCATATTATATTTATATTATATGTAAATGTTGTTGCTTGCATTATATTTATATTAGTAGAAATTAGGAACCAATTGATGGCGCATTTGTTTTTGTCAATCATTTTAATAACCAAAAAGGCCAACACACTATATTTCTGTCACCAGTAATTATGTAAATGATTATTATTTTGACAATGAAATGTTTGTTTTTGCTGTAGTGATAAATTTAATACCTGTTGTCAGCTACTTTATTTTTACGAATACTTTTATTAATATAATTTTAATTTAAATATAAGCTCGAAGAAAATATATTATTTATCACTCGGAGTGAACACGCATTTAATGTTTTGCAATATTTAAACTCCTCGGCTAGCCACGGCAGCAATCGTGGGGTCAACATAAAATGAGATTGCTCAACCCTAGTAATATAATACACTATTAAAATTTAAAAATTATAAATAGTTTTCAGTCGTATTTTATTCAGATTAATCACGTGTCTCATCAATTTTCATAAAAATTATGTATTACAAATCTTACCAAAGGTACATTACTTTACAAATAGAATATACATATATATATATATATACATAAATAAACTTGCAACGACAAAATGATTATTTTTCTCTTGAGTAATCTTTCAAAAATTTCATGCCAGTTTAATTTGCAATATTGATAACGACTTAATTCATTATCACCGTTTGTCATAATCAGCTAATATATGATGTAATAATAATTTAATTTAATTATATTATTAATCTGGTTATGTTGCTCATATAAACTCAATATTAATAATCTCGCTTAATTAACGTAATCTTTGCATTTAAACTATCAGTGTTTGTACAGCTCCCTTTTCAATTTAATTTAACATCCAATTATATTGATAAATTATTCTATATTTCACCCTATTAATTCAAATGCAATCATGCGAAATATGCAATAATTCTGAATTGAACTGTAATAAATACTTACAAGCAATGCAAATATAACAGAGTAAACTCGGATTATATTAATGTGCGTTAAATTTCCAGTAGAACGTGGCGCACGTTATGCATAATCCTTCTAATCTAATCAGACCCATAACAGTGGCATGCTGCCAGCGGGATTCTTGCAGTATGCTGGTCGACACAATAATGATCTTCATCGGACGGTATGTTTATAATGCTGAATTCGATGCTTTTGACATGCAATTACTTTATATTGCACTCCTGCACAAGTAACTGCTCCTAAATTGCGTTGTCATTTCCGAGTTTGCATTCGCATGTTAACTGTTAATAATCTGGAATTGCAATGTAAATTACTTTAATAATATTAGACGGATCTCTAGCAGCGGATTGGGCGGTTTGCATTTTCTGCTCGACCTAATATCTAGAGAGCTACACTATAAATGCATATATTATTACACTTAACGCTGCAAAGATATATTAATACACACTTTCCTAACTATAACTTTCACGTGGTATACTGCAAAATGCTTTATTTATGATACACTGTAAATACAAACCGTTTCAGCACCACACAATCTCCAATCTCGCAATTTGCATTAATTTGTAGTAGTTGTGAAATGTAACCACTAATTTTAGCACATTTATATAACGACCAAATCATTATTATGTAATTTATTTTACAAATTAGTCTTTCAAATTGTATTGCTTATCTTGGTTATTTCTGTTGGTTTTGTAAAAATATAAAAGTAGCTGCAATTTTTACTTCAGTAAAATATTATTGCGTATATATAAAATGTTGTGGAGTCTGATTGTACATAAATAATAATATCTAAAGAAATTAAAGGGAGATCCGCGGTGATGCGCTGCGCTGCGCAGCTTTCGACGCTTTTTTTTACATTGTTTTATGACGGGTTGGCAAAGGTCGGCAGAGGTCGATGGCTGTAAACTAACTGTAATATTTTTTTCCAAGGCCATATGCAATTTGTTGCAATAAATTGTTGAAACAGTTAATTAAATTGCTGTCTGCATATGTAAAAAAGAAATATTTTCAAACGGTGTTGTACTGGATTCTACTAAAAAAACAAAAAGCCGCCAAACGCTAACTTGCTAAACCCGCTCTTTTTTGTACCCGAGGCACAATCTTACGGTATCAGTTTCTTTTAGTTTCCATTATTATTTGCTTTGTATTTTTTTACGTTTTTTAATAATAATATTGCGTGTAATACTTCTATCACGGTAAACCTTTACTTTACTCTCCAACATGGTGTCAACAATATTATCTACAATTGCTTGTCTATAGTATCTGATACAAGTTTTTTCGTATGTATAGACTGAACTTCTAGGGTAAAAAACATTTACTCGTCTCCTACAATTTTTTTAACATTTTGTATTGTGGTAGAGCGTTTACTTTTAAAATAGTTGGTCAAATAACTTTTTTAATTTTTAATCTCTACAATTAGCCTATTGGCTATTACCTGTTTTCACAGCTTGTTCATTAAATTTAAGATTCACACCGGTTAATATGTTACAGAGTCACATATATCATTCGATGTTTCTAAGCTAATAAGCCGGGCTACTTTTTGATTACCTTTAATTTCTCGAGAAAAATCCATCAAAGATTAGACAGTCTTGACTTACTTCTTCTACCATTGTAGTTGTATTTAACAGCATTAGTTTTTTTTTAATAATTGTCATATTTATTAATCCAATAGTTCATTTACATAATATATCACATGTTTGACGTTTTTGCTTAATGACGACATCGATCATGCTCTTCAATTTGATTTAGAGCACCACCTTGAACGTAATATTAAATGTCACCAAGATGAACTTGAAAATCTCAATAAGTTTCAGATTCCCGTCTTTCGTGTATGTAATAAATTAAAAGTGTTTTAGTGTTTCAATTCTATTTGTTACTCCTACTTTTCTTGTATCGAGTATAGTAGTAGTATTTACGTTCTTTGCGTGTTTTATTAGTGTTGGCCGTGGTAATAAATAATATAGTGTTTTTTCCATTTTTAACTACTATGTCGTAAAATTTGCAATCGCTTTATAGAAGTTTTTATTTTGTTACTGGATACGTAACTATAATTCTTAACAACGTCTTTCTGCAAGGTCAGTGTTCTTGGTAACGCAGCATACTAGCTCGGAATGATTACATTGTCCACAATGACTCGTTCTCTAATTGCGCAAACAGCATTTTTGTTATTTGGTGTACTACCTAGTAAAAACATATTGGTCCCACAATAATTAAATTAAATATTTTCATTTTATATACAACCTTTTTTAAATTGAAAAGTGTATGTTGGAGCTTGTATAAGTATAATATTTTTAACGTATTTTTAATCCGCGTCGGTGTAAAATTAAGGTAATAGTTGCAATCACAATTTATTAATATAGTAATAAATACGTAGATAGACGTAGAATGTTTTATATTAAAATAATATTTTAGTATTTGTATTTGTTGGGCTTTACCCAACCGGCAATCGTCCTTAAATTCCTCCAACTGTGTTTATGTAGATATATGTGTGTTGGGTTAGGGAATGTTACTCTAGAAATTTGTCTCCAATACCAAGAGCAAAATTAATGGTTTCCCAATGGCGAATAGTACCGGTAAACACGGCCATGCAATGACCCATCCAATTTCTGACCTGTCCTAACGTTGCTTGACTTTTTGCAAACATTTTATTATTATTATTTTTGCGAGTGCATAAGTAACATTTCTAATTTTTATAACGGTCAGTTATTGGTCAGGTATTTTTTTAAACTCTTTCAACTGTGTTTATGTTGGTATGCGTGAGTTATGGGATGTTACTCTAGAAATTTACTTTAAATAAGAAGAACAAGAATCTCATTGATGAGTGGTACCGGTAGATGGGTTATGCATATGGATACGGTTATGCAATCACCGATCTGACTGATGGAGAATAACGTTGCTTAACTTTTGCATTTTATTCTTACGATTTTTGCAAGTGCATGAATAACATTTCTTATTATTTTTTATAATCATTTAATAGTGAATTTTTATTTAAAACAAAAATAATAGTGAGTAGATAATAGAGTATATCAATTGAAACATAATAACGTTATCTTTAATAGATTATACTGTTTATAACAAAGTTTTCCAATATGAGTTAAGCCTCAAGATATTTATATTCTGTCTGCAGGCATTCACAATATATCTTCGACAATTATTTTTAAGAATAACTACTTTTGAAAGGTAATCTTTTAATTTTTTCACAATGATATAGTGGATTTTTATTTGATTTTTTTATAACTTAGTTTTTATTTATAATAAACATAATGATAAAAGTATATATAATGTGCACTTAATTAAAAATTCACATTTACGACTTTAATGTTTTTAACAGTACATTATAAAATGTTAATTACATTGTATGAGTTTTATAGGAAGTAATAAAAATAAAAATGTTTAGTCAAGCGTAAAGTAGAGAATTTTATTAAAATAAATAAGTGATCGAGTGAATGTTTTGACAAGGCAGTAATAACGTTTCTGATAAATAAACAAATGTTATTGCCGGCCTGAGTAAACAATACAGAGAACCAGCCAGAAGAGTGCGTCTTATTCAATACCTGATAAGGGATCAGGGATCTGGTAAGTATTTAGCAAACAGTGGTGGAGTGTGTGATATCATATTAATTGTATTTGTGAAAATGTGGTACCGTTGCAATTTAATCCTGGGTAAGTGGCTTAGGTGGTAATTAATTAACATTCATTAGATTATTAGATGATTAGATTCTTAGTTAACATAGTAATTGCATGTAGTGAATTAGGTAGTTAGAGGAGACGTTGCACGGACGAAAGAGGGAAGTGCCACTTTCAGCCCCCCCCCTGTTAAAGTGGGGCGCCACTCGGGACATTGTATTGTCCCTAATTAATTCATTACATTGGGATAAGTTAGGTTAGATTAGGTTAGGTTGGGTTAGTTTAGAAACTGAATGTAGTAAAATAGGTAGTTAGAGGAGACGTTGCACGAACAAAAGAGGAACGTGTCCCTTTTAGGTCCCGCCGTTAAAACTCGGGACCTTGTAACGTCTCTAATTAATTAGTTAGGATGAATGCCAGTAGTTAAAGGGGACGTTGCACGGACGAAAGAAGGAAGTGCCCCTTTCAGGTCCCGCCGTTAAAGTGATGAGCCACTCGAGACCATGTAACGTCTCTGGGTAAGACACGCAGGTGCCTCTCTCAGGTCCCGCCGTTAATGCAAATCTTGGTTTACCAAAGGACAATCTATAGTGGAGAGCCACATTAGGGAACCCCGCAACGTTACCAAGTAGTGAATTAGATTTAGTTTAATTCGGTAGAAGTTCCTGTAAGTTATTAGATGATATAGTCATTCATTGAGCAATCATGCTCATAAGTCTCTCTATTGTTTCAGAAAAGAGGTGGCGTAGCAAGTGCCTTGCGGGAGACTAGGGGCCGCCTCATTTGAAATTTGATCATAATGTTTATAGTTTATTATTAGTTTTTTATTAATTATTCTTGTTAATTATATTACTTTACTTTTATTTTATTTTATTTTATTATATTTTTCATCTTAAAAGCCCCTCTTAGACAAGTAGTAATTCAAGAACAAATTGGAATATATAAAAATAAAAACTTGTTTGTTTAAGGTGCAATTACATCTGATACCTATTGATTGATTATGTCTATACATATAATTGAAAATCAGCGAACTATAGAATTATATGATTTGACATACATTTTATGCAATAAGTGTTTTATTATACATGGTGTTTCAAAATGTGCGCACAATTATATTGATCAGAAAAATTTATTTGGTTTTATTAATTAAAAATGTATCAGTTGAGTAATAAACTTTTAAAAAATATTTTAATTAAAATATCATAAATTCAAAAATTAGCGTAGTGCTACATAGTTTATATTAAATAGTTGTGAAACAAACCATTATTAAAAATGTGTTTAGTTATATGTCGGCTTCAAACACTGAAATCCGTCAATTTCTGTTATAACTCGACGTCATAGTGATGTCGGCAAACAGCGTAACATCCAATATAAGGTGATTTAGTCCCTGTTTATCTGCTTTTATACACACCTCAATCTCAACCTAATATAAAACAATAATAGGCAATAAATTATAATTATTTTAAGTTATATCAGGGCAACGGTATTTATAAACAATGACTAAAACACGGTATTTTAGCTGTTACCGGCTTGCCGGCAATCCCCGTAATAGCTACTCATTACAAAGATATACGTATTTCTGTGTTTACGCCAACAAATTTTCTAAAAACTCTAAAAATTTCATAATGTGCATAATTTAAAAAAAATGAAATAAATTTGAAAACTTTTTAGCAAAACAATGTAATGATCTTATTATAATTATTTTTACAATTATTTATGAGTGATATTTGTATATTTTTTAAGTAACTAGCTATACTTATATTGCTCATACAATAAAGATGACTTGTGACGTATGTCCATACTGGTATATTTTGTAACATGATTAGAATGAAAAGTCAATATAAGTGGAATGTTTCGAACGCAAGAGTTACCGAGCGTGAGAAACCACAAATCGATGGAATTTTTATTCTAACCAAATGTATTTTTTCCACGACCATTAATGAATGTAATATTTTTTAATTTAAATTAAAACTTGTCTTAACTAAGACATTTACATGACACTGACAAATTTTGAAATTTATAGCAATCTATATAATTTGTGAGCATAATTATGAAATATTTATTTACTTGTTATAGAATAAAAATACATGCAAAATACATAAGAAGCAAGTATGTTATTTTATCTTAAAAGTAAGATTATTTGCTTTCTAATACAAAAGCTGATTTCAGAATTTTGAAGATAAAAATACTGACAGAACGACAAGTTTTAATTAAGGTTAAAGAAATCTACGTTGACAATTGTTTATTAATAATGTATAAATAATAATAATAACAATTATATTTTTCTTATTTTGTTTAATTCTACGTTTATATAAAAGATGCAAACATATTACACATATTAATACATACGCAATGCTTAGTTTAAAAAAAGATAAATGACTTCCATCTTTCAGCAAGACTAGCTTAGTTTGAGTTGTTTTGAATAACCGTTCAATCGTTTGAAAAGTGTTGATTTTCTATGTACATAATGTATACTATGTAAATAGTATAATGTATACTTTGTAAGTAGTACACATAGGTTTTTAACATTAATGCACAAAATAATCAACATAGTTTATTTATAAAAATGCTTTTACCTGTACCGATGCTGGAAACATAAATCTATTTAGTAAACGTTGTTTGAGATTGTTTTATTACTGTCAATAATATTAAGTTGTAAAGCAAACGAAAATTTATATGGATGAAATCTGTGCAAACCATCGATCCCAAAGTTGGAAAACAAACTCAGAAGAATAAGAGCTTTATTTCGTTTTTATTTTATATCTTCATATTTATGTTATAAATTCAGTATTATATGTTTTATTTTTTTATTTTGTAATTTTACGTAAATATGAAATATTATAAAAATGTATAAGATAACAATAGCAAAAAAAATATTGAAATTGAAGAAAATATAATGTATATTACTGTTGCAATTTTGCAAACGTTCAAGATTTTTGTAAAAAATATGTTTGGTTATACTGGCGCTTAGTAGTTTTTGTAGGAACAATACGATGTTTAATTATACAATTTTTGACATTATAAAACAATGGATTTACGCGAAACACATTGAAAAGGAAAATTTGATGTTAGCATTGCTGCTAAATATATATATATATATATATATATATATATATATATATATATATATATATTTTTAATTTGGTAGCATAATAACTTGTAAACTGAGTTTGAATGTCACGAAAACAATCTGTCATATAGTTCAAAAGATAAAATAAAATGAAAAAGATGTTATATTAGAACAATTTTATATTCAGTAGCATCACAAATATTTACTCTTTGGTTTGCAATCTGTTCCACGTAAATCCGTTGTTTTATAACGTCAAAGGTTTCACTCCGATCATATTTCGATCGTTTGTTCATTTTGTGGACAAATTTAGAAAATTGTATCATAAATACAGTATAAATAATAATATATATATATATATATATATATATATATATATATATATATCTTAATTTTTCTACAAAAATTAATAAGCGCTAGACCAACCTAATAAAATGTTTGCAAAATTTGTGTACGTTTGGGAAATCGTAATCTTAAACAAATAGTTGATTTGTCTGACATGTTTTTGGTGGTCTCTCTAACCACTTTACAAAATTCTAATCAGAGGTAATATCATCGGACCTCCGCAAACTTCATTGGGTTAGAAACTAGTCCAGTTTATTCTTAAAATATTATAAATAGTACAGCAGTTATAATTTTATTTATTTAATTTTTATAATATAATTAATAAAAACTAGAATAATAAATCAATTTGAGAACAAATATATGATTGCAATATATCCAAAGTACTTACCAAAGTCTATAATTTGTTTATATATCTACACATCAATCCAGTAAATCTATCTCAATATAAATTTACAACTCAATAAGTGGTTTTTAAATATTTGACGTTAATATTGAATTATAAGTGTAAGCTGTTTTTATAAAATACTATACAAAATCTAAATAGTAGTTTTTATACACAGATAAAATATAACAATATTCGAGATTGCTAGAATATGGCTTGGGTTTTCTTCATTCTAATAAAAATTAAAAGATACCGATAACATATGATTGTATTAAAAAAGATGTCTCTATTCTCTGTACCATTACCGAAAATGTCAAGTAGAACAGTAGCAGATACACACAATGATATTATCTTATTTGTAATAGGAATTTAAATCGTAAAATGCAAACTTCTGCATAATTTTTGGCACATTGTTTTTGAGAATTTTGAATAGTTTTTGCACATATATTTTTAATGCATTTGTGATATTAGCGCTTCAAAGTTTAAACATATTGAATTGCGGACTGCGTTCAAACTCCGGTCTCGTCTCACAAATGCCTATAATGCATGATAAAATACACACGGTATCAATATGCAAAGTAATTTGTTATCATCACTGTAAGATTTGTTTGTACAAAATAAATGAATAATTTGTGTTTTTTTATATTAATACTAATTAGATGTGTCATGCAGTTATTTAATTTTTTTCTAATATACATTATACATAATACTTTAATAGTCTATGAGGTTTTAGCATTTTAGTTTTGCAATTTCATTAAATCTTGTTTATTATAATATTGTCAAATTTTATAGCATAAAATCAATCGAATCTGCTATTTATATAACATGACTAGTTTTATATTATAATTTATAATAGATGTAAAGTTTAAACAAGAATATAATTTTAATGACTAAATCCTCAAAGTAATAATAAATTTTATTGGAGTATAAAATTTGTTATGGCAATAAAAAGTTAGAAAGAATATTTTAAACTTTACTGCAATTTTGCAAAATTTTAAGTTATATATAGAGTTCATTTATTAGGTATATTAAAGCGGTTTTGATAAAGTGCATTTTTAATGTTTGATAGGTAACATTTCTATTAGGGAAAGTAAAATGAACATATTGCTTCCTCAAAGTGATATAACTACTACTTAAAAAACTAACAACCACGGCGTAAGTGAGGCACGGTGAATAGTCCGAAATAAAAACATTATATAATAAGCTTACTCTACAGTAATATGGAGCGCAGATTACATAAACATATTTTTGTCATTGGCAGTTATCAAACTTTAAAATCTTTACTAGCGGATTAGCTTAAGTTGGTCGTATAATAGTAATTTGAAATAAAACCTTGCATTACACATTTGTAAAATATAATTTATGCTTTTTATTATTATTATTATAAAATTATAGTTTCAAATAAAAGTTTATATAAACAATACTTTTAATTTCAATATACAAATATAATTAAAAATAGATTATTATAAATATTACATCGCATTGCATAGTATTAAAAAATTAAAACGCAAAAATGTCTGAAAAATGGCGCAACCATTATATTTTCTATGTTTTTGCTGCAATAATAATTTTGTGGAAATAGGGTACAACAAAATGCAGTATTTTGGAACAAAAAAAAACATTGATTTTGATAATATGTGACAGTTAAAGTTTACAGAAGAAGAATAAATTATAATAAGAAGAAACTGCATTTTGTGCAATTCTCCAATTTAGTTTCGAATTTGGATGTAATTAATGAATTATTTTATGATAAATTCTGCAATGTAAAAGCAAAAGTCAATAAACAAAAATATTTCTTTATATGATAAATGTAAATTAAAATAACGCTTTAAAATATTTTTTAAGTGAAAAACACTTAATGTTCTAAAAATACTAAATTTGTTTCAGTTGTTAAATATTTGCAAGCTATTTTGTAAAGGTTTAACAGTCTCGAAAAAGACTAAAATTACCTTAAATATCTAACTATCTTTATGGCGGCTTAACGATACCGATTACTTCTAATTTATCGTTCTCGGGTTGAAATATTGAATATATCTGAGAGGAAATGGAGAAATCCCAAAAGATATCGGCGAATTAAAGGTCGCAGAGGACGAAAGAGATATTTATTTTATATAAGGAACGTCGTTGCTGGAAATGCTTGCTATTGATTTCTAATTATTCTTAATAATATTGAATGTAAGAGTTTAATATTTATTTAATATTATAATTTCATAGTTTCATTATTTGAAGTAATATATCCTTACAATCTTGGCAGTGAGCAATGCTATGTATCATCGGAGATAAAGTTTAATTCAATTTATGTTCAATCAACAGTTTACAAATAGTTATTTAAATATCAAATTGTGTTAGCATGCAGAGTGCGTGTTAAATATTTAATAATAGCAAAAGATTACTATTCAGAATAATAGTATATCCGTAATTTACACTAATTAGCAATAAATTAATTTAAGAAAAATTATATTAATTACAATATCAATTTTTATTTTAATGTAACAATATGTTTAAAGGAAAATGTTTGGTGAAATTTATTGCAATCTTGGTTAAATTTAGAAGCTTACCCTAATGTAAATGTTTCATAATAAACATTTGCAAATAACAATTATTTGTTATTTGTTCCGCCTGTGAAAAACCACATCTAGGGAATTTTAGTTTTAATTACTGCCTATTAATCATGGGCGGTAATTGCAGGTAATTGTTCCAATAAAAAAGTATGAGAATTATGCGCTCCCATTAATAGCTGAGCCCTGCTTCACTCCCATCTTATTATTATTTTATTAAAATTGCATACATGCCTTATTGCATTTAATTTAAATAAGCTAAATTATAAAATGTATTGAGAAATGATGTTGGATATTTCAGAAACGTATACAAATTCAATAGTCGATTAAACATATTTTTTATTTTAAATTCTATTCCATATTAGGAATTATGTAAGATATAGAATAATAACTCTTCTAAAATCATTTACATAATTGTATTAAATAGTTTCATAATCACAGAATACAGGTATGTATTTTATTTTATAGACTTATGTCGTCATTAATACTTTATAATTAATTGATCAGACAAAGAAATGCATACATTTGTTTTGCCTCAATGATAATTTATTACAATGTAGTTTGATTTTTACAATAAAGACATAAAAGATATTAAAGCCATAAATTAGTTTCAAATTATTGTAAATTAAGCAAATATTAAAATAAGGAAATATATGTGTTAATTTCCATCATTTCCTAACTGGTCCCCGATGATACGGCACTAGTCAATAATTCGAAAACTAAGGAGGGATGATTTTGCCTGATAAATTAGTAAGCGAGTAATTAAATCGACCGAAGACGACCCTCATTTTGAATCGTGTCAATTAATTCCACTCTCGATGAATTATTTATTTTCCACTCAAAATATAAATTAAATTACAAAATAATTTTGAATTAATAATAATTTATTCTTGCTTATTTGATTAAATTTAATTGTTTATAATAATAATTTTTAAAATATGTACTTGTTGTCAGTGCAATTCAAAAGTTCAAATATTGTTAGTAATTATAAGTTCAAACAAAAAATTTTAAAATTAAAATTATTTTTTTATTGTTTAATAACACTTTTACTATATTTTCTACATTTAAAAGATATACTAGAGTTATAGATTTAAATCTATTCTTAATAATTTAATTTGTTAACCAAATCAATTTTTTTCAATTTTTCCTCTTTGTAAAGATATAAATTGATTTACTATATTTTGTAACAGCTGTTTAGAACCGGATTGGGTTCTATCGATTTAGTTAGATTTGACACAACAATGGTATCACTCACAGGCAGTGAACGTGATGGTGTAATAGCATCTTGCAAGAAAACAACATTTGAGAATGGACGTAACATAAGCAAGCAATTGCAGTCAACAAATGATGCATAATGATGAATCTTTATAAAAAAATGAAGGCTGCAGCAGATTATGACAACCAGAGTATAAGGAAGAGCAACAGGTATTTTGACAGAAAGCCGCAAAATTAGTAGTAAGCCACTAATTTTGCGGCAAAATTAGTGGCTTACTGTGTCCTTTTTTAATTTCTGAAAGATTAAAATAATTAAACTTTAATGTTTTATTTTGATTGGTTAATAAACTAAACGTGTAAAGCTGCCTAAATTTTATTATTCGACGGTTAGTGTTTATCCAAATATAAACAATTTTTTTGTTTTATCTTTCGCCTATTTTGCTTATTTACATTTTGTTATTTATATGTGGCTACCTTTATATATGCAAACCCTATTGCACCACACTGATCAACAAGGTAATAATTTATAGGTAATTAATTATGAATATATAACATATATTTAGGGTTGGTTTCAAATAAATTATCTAAATATAAATTAAAAAGTTTATATTTGAATCAGTTTGTTAGTTAAAAATAAATGTTGATGAAATTGCGTTCACAAATGAATCAGTTTTTGTCTTTGGATCTGACAGCACAAGGTTATAATTTCTAAAATTTGTCAACTACAATAAAATTGTCATTAAAATTAGCTCATTTTTGTTACAATAATGATTTCTTAAACTATTCTTGAGTCTATTACATTAATGGCAATTTTTGAAATTACTGATAAAATAGTAGAAATGCACATATACTTTATTCAAATATTTAAAATATCTATCTTGATGAGGATTTGTTCTATAAACTTGGCAATAATAAAAAAAATGAAATTCACTCTGATTCTACGTTGCTTCCACGATAAACCTGCACGCTGTATTATATACAAAAGTTTTGATAAAATTACAAAAAATTAATGTCAACTTTGTAATCTAAAAAGAAATAACTAAATGCAAAACACAAAAAACTAAATTTTCTGGTGAGTTTTATTGACAACTTATTCAGAACCAGTTTGTAAACTGCGTATTGGAACAAAGCTTATGTCGTAAATTATTTTAAAATGAAGGCTTGCTTTTATTAACGTAACTATATTTAGCTTAAAATTTGCTGTTACAAGAAACAATTTATAGGTTAGAAAATTGTAGTTTGTTTTATATTTTTAGTTTCTTTTTGTTGCATCTTTGCTTCTTCTGTACTAAAATAATCTATTTACTTTAAATAATTTAATTTTATTATGGGTTGTCCACTTGAAACCTACAGTTAAGTTAAATGTTTGCATTAATACAATGAAGATGTACGTATCATTTAAAAAAAGAAACAAACATAAAATGTACATAAAAAATTTAGGGTTTTTATAATGGCATTATAATAAAAAGCTAATGTGTTCATGACTCGTAAATCTGCAACTGTCTTTAATTTATCTGTAACTTTATATTAATTATCTTTTCTTCTTGCAATAAATGTTTCGTTGTATTTCATCTTTATTTGTTTTTACATTGCAATAAATAAAACTAATATTTTATTTCCGGCCGATAAGTAATGGCTGCTACTATTTTATCAGTATTAAATTTCAACAAAATATGTTTTATTAAACCAGTCAATAAAAGGTTGCGTACTTTTATTGATATATCAATGTTAAACGAAAATCATTTTAATTTTGTAAAAAAGGTATAATATTGTTTGATTTATATCAATTATGTATGAAATCTGATGTCGGGTAATTCATTGCCTTTGGGTACAACAATACTGTTAAAAATATAATAAAAATTTCAAATTGAAAACCTGCTTTTTAATTCAATAAATTTACATATTTTATATTTTCCGGTTTATTACCAAAATTAATAAAATTATGATTGTTATAAAGTAACTTAATGAAGTATTCTTATATAACAAAATATTAATATCCTATGACACAATAAATAGCTCATCTAATTTTATTTATCAGTAAATGGACTTTATTATGTCAATATACTCTTAATTTATGAGACACTGTAATATAAAATTTAAAATTTAACTATATACGAAATAAGTTTTATATCCAGAAACAATGAAGCAATATATTATAATGCTATACAAATTGACATGGAAATTGATATATTGAACTGCAGTTTCGTAATCTATCAACTTGAATTACGGTTGCACTTTGAATGTGTCTAGTTATTACATTTCATTGTTACATTGTAGTCCTGCACCCGCAGGGATAAGATTAATTGATAATGAGAATCAATCAGCACAAGCTCCTGCACATACTGTTCTCATGCTGAATATTTCAATCTTAAACCCATATAAATTGTCAATTAGAAAAGACAAATCGCGGCTTCAATATGTGCCTTATCGTATATTTATAACCAGGAGATTGGTTGACCGCAGGCGGAAAAAGTTTGCTTAAAAAAGAAACCAAATCAATTATTATCCATGCGATAAATCTGGTGTAGAGTATCTCTTATTAATCGAGTGGTGTGTTGGGAACCCAGAATTAATGTGTGGCTACCATTTCTCTGGCTCAAGGGTTCACGCATTGTATATCGACACTTTTTCCAAGAGCTTCTACTCTATAAATAGTCTCATTCATACATCATAATTTATATGCTTGATAAATGCAGATATTATAGAATTAAGTTTACCACTTTATTAAATCGATTATAATAAATTGACTACTATTATTACATTTTCTTGTTCGTAGATGCCGTATTTTTACAAATATATACATGTGTGTAGTTTTTTGGTATTCTAACAACGCTACCGGTTTAAATTATTTTTATTATTTTTAATATAATGCCCTCAAGTTTGTTTCCCCGCATACAAAACGAATAATAAAAAGCTCTTCTAAAGTGAGCTTTCAACTTCGGAAGTTGCCGGTTTAAGCCCTAAGGCACAATGACGTAAACGCTACATTGACTTTGTACTGCAATAACATTTACTTGCATGTTGTTTATATATGAAAAATTATGTTCTAAAAATTATATATAATAAAGAATAAAAACAACGTATATTATATTAAATATTTTTAAATCAACATCTTAGTTTATATAAAAAAATTTTAGTGTGCGCGCAGACACACAAGAAGTATAACTTTTCTACATTTACATCTATATTTTTAATTGTTTTATATTACTCACATTATAAATTTTGTTTATTAATTTAAAAAAGTGAGTGTTATACTTAATTAATCATTTATTTTACGTTTATTTATTTAAACTCAATCGGTTTTCTTAAACATTTACATATAAAAATAATAATTGTAAAAATATTGTATACTTTGCAAATTATCATGGTTTACAATTATTGTAGGTTTTACTTTCATTAGTTTTATTATATAAATTTTTGCAACATAACACTACTTATACACAAGTCAAAGTGTAGCTCGCTTACGCAACATATTTCTATATTTCTCTCTTATTTATGCTTAGTTACTCATTAGCCGATGTATTGAGGAGATGTCATGTACGCGTTGCCTACCTGTCAAAATTTCAATCCCATTTTGCCTGTAACCATACCGCAAAATCCTCAAATTGTGACATCTTGAGTTTTTTGACCTAAAAGTTTTACTGTAAAAAGCTGCTAATTTCTATCATCAACACACATAAAATTAAAAAGTTTTTAAAAAATTCATAGTAAAAACTTATTGATAAAATATTTTACTATTTATTTTATTATGATATTGGATTATGTTTGATAGAAAGAAGCTTTTGATTTTTTCTTTCTTAATACGTTCATAATATTCTTTCGTTTTTTGATACTTTATAGTTTTAAATTTCTATATAATAAACGATTATAAAATAATAAGAAGTCATCCACACTGTGTCTTTATTTATTGGTCTTAAACAAATACATTCTGCAATAAACACAATAATTTACATGTATGTACTAATTTTTTACTTACCTACAATAAACGGGCAATTCATGCTTGAGTTAAGCAATATAATAATGTCGGAAAGTTTGTACTCAGACGGCAATTATAATTTGTAATTACATTTTTTAGTTAAACACAATACGCAATAATTAACTGTATAGGTAGATTTGTCAAAAATCCTAACTAACTAACTTGTACGCAGACAATCTATATACGGTTTTAATGCCCTGTGCGTACTCACACAATTGTTCACAGAGCAGCGCGTTATTCTTCAGCGTAGTCTTTGGACCCTGAAGGTAATATCACGGCATTAAATAATGTTAAAAGCAAAAAAAATAATCCATATCAGTATACCTCAGACAAACGGAGAGTAGCTAAAAAGTATACCGGTCGTTCACGGGATTTCCGTACATAGGCTAAGCGTTCGGCTCGATTCGGCCTAGTGAGGGAATATTTAACATCAACATTTTTCTTTTTTGTTTCATAAAATAATATTTAACAATAAACAATAACAAATAATGGCGTACACTCTTAATGAAAAAGTGGAGATTATCTAATTATCTTTTCAAGGACATTCTTTGCGCCAGATAAAAGATTAATTTTTTGTAAAATATCCCGATATCCAGATACTTTCCGTGCCGACGATAGCAGTATTATTTGCAAATTTTAAAGAAATAGGGTGCATTGTAGGTTTTAATTGCCATAAAACATCCACAATAGGTGAATATACCGAAATTCAGGAAATAATGGTGTGTTCAATGATAGAAAAAGATTCAAATTTGTTCATTACTAAAATTTCAGTATAAACTAATATTAGTGTGAGTAAAGTTCGTTCTAAAAAAACATAAATATCATTGTTATAAATACCATCAGGAAATTTTCCCTGAAGATCACTATTGTAGAATGGAATTTTGTGAGACAGTAATAGAACGTGCAAATCACAATTTTATTCTATCCGTCTGTCTTTCGTTATTAGTCTATTGAAAATTAATATCGGCAATTAAATTTAAAGACACAGTATCATAAAAAAAGAAATTTGGGCCGCTATTTACAAGAATAATATAATTGGACCTTTTCTTATTAATGAAGATTTGAGGGGAGCAACTTATTTGAATTTTCTTTAAAATAAAATTGTACGGCACTAAGGAATCTAACAGATAATTTTAATAATACTTGATTCCAACAAGATTGTCTGTCCTGCTCATAACTCTAGAGTTATGAGTAAATATCGATAGTCAATTTTGTGCAATTACTCCTTGTATGCTGAACAACGTTTGTTTAGAATTTTATGACCAATTGGGTTATTATTTGGCACAAAATGGGGGTAGTTTTATATAAAAACTTAAAAACGTCTATGCACAAATGTCCCATAATTATGTTTAAAAATCATCCATTCTGCACTACAACTACAGAGTAGATATAGCAAAAATAGTTTAAGAAAAAATTAATGAATGCGTATTTGCGGATATTCATCCATCTTACAGACCCTTCATTGTCTTCAGTGTTATTTTTTTAAACTTGAAAAACATTTGAGAAGGCGTCAATTTTTATTGAATACGCTGTCAAGTTACGACTTACAAAATTACCAAAGGAATTTTTAATTTTAATCTAATTTCTACCGTTACATATTATATAAAAATATAATAAAATAATGGTTTTATATGTAAAATCGGTGTGTTTGCTAGCCTACCTCATTCAATTTAAATATAATAAAATACAATAATATTGACCTACATTGTGGAGTTACGTATCGTGATTTTAATATTAATGTTAAGTAAGAAATGGAATGATGAAAAATGAATGAAAAAAAAAATGAGGAAGGAAATGAAATTTCCTATATCTTTACATTTTTGTTGTTTTATGATCTTTGATAAATAAATAAATAATTATTCAATTTGCCGTCTAATTTATTCAATACTCATATTAAAAATGATAATATTATAATTAAATAATACGAGATTCAAAAATTCACTTCAGCGTAGTTATAGAACATAAAATCAATGCTCATTAAAATACATCAGCTCAATTGGTAGAGCAGTGAGCATGTGAAACATGTATGTGTAAACTACCATCTCAAATATCCTACTAACTATAGCAAATGCCTAGTTTATCTAGAACGACTGCACAACAAAAACCAATTACAACAAATTTATACTCCGATTGTAAGAAACAGAATTTATATCGCAACATACAGAAGAAAGTTTTCTGACCCGCATTGGAACTACAACTCGATATGTATCTTAACAGAACGGCTACAGAAAAATTCCATAATATGGCGGAGTTTTGTGCAAAACTAGAGCAAAGTCATGGATAATATGTAAATTTGTAGCTGGAATGCAAAAGGTCTAAACAAATAAGCAATGCAGCCGGAGTTTCTGACAAAAATGAAAATTTAAATAATTACTGTGTCTAAAATTAAACTGAAGGTACAGCTTTCATTTGACACAATAATTGAAAATATCGTCATTCAACTTTCCAACTGAAGTATCATTTTTTCAGTGCACAACGGCCATTAATTAATTTTATTGACAATGACTTACGCTACTTACTCGACAAAAGACAGAATGTTTTGCTTGTTGAAGACAACAACACAAACAAAAACTAACATTATCACTGCATCATCAATCACCCTGACGACCCAACTCATATACCATCAAACGGATCAACACCGACGATCATTGAGTTGAGAATTGACAAAAACGGTGACTGCTTTCTATCTAAACGGTGACTGCTTTCTATCTCAGATAATCCAACACGAAAACTCTAATAACAACCCCGTACTATTCTCCCTTTTAAGGCACACTAAAAACGACATGACGAGAACAATATGTAACTACAAAAACTAATGGCATTTGTCAGTTTTGATGTTTTTGCGTCAAGTTTATCAGTCGTTATTTATTATAACGTTTGCGTCTAAAATTTGCCAAAATTTTGTCCAATTTGACAAAATTTTGGAAAATTTTAGACGCAAACATTATAATAAATAATGACATTCCAACGACTGATAATTTTGACGTAAAAACGGTTAAGCTGACTAATGCCATTTTTAAAGCCAGAGTGGGAAACGAAAACGGAATATTTTTTGTACTAAGTCATTATTTATAGCGACATTTCTGAGAATATAAAAGCAAAAAATTAAGCAAGAAACACATTACAAAAGACAAAAAAATTAAAAGACTATCATTTCAGGATTTAAACAAACTGATTAAAACAAAAATACAAAGAACAATGACAGATATATAAACAAACTACAGAACCTTTCGACAAGACAACTTCTTGTGGAAAATGATAAAATTATTTAACCTTACGCCCGCACTAAAATAAACATTCTGACCAATCAGAACAACACAGATTCTTGCGAAAGTGTTTGACAAGGCGTATAGACTAGACATTACCCACAAAAACAAACATAAGCTGATTAAAAAACAGTACAAGAATACCTGGAAACTGTCACAATTTCTTCAACAATTCACTAAAAACACATGACGTCACTAACAAAAACCATATCACTCATCAAACAAATTAACTTACAAAAAGCACCCTAACCCGACACAATCACAAACGCTGTACTGAATAACCTTACAAAAATACTATAGTACAACTGATATACGTCATCTACAACATGCTTAAACTTTCAGTCTTCCCGGAAATGTGGAAAGCGGCAACAATCATACCCCATCAAAAGCCAGGCAAGGATAAAACCTTTCTAAACAATTATAGGCCGATTAGCCTGCTCAATATATTGGGTTGGCTAGTGGAAAATATCATACTTGACCGATTGAACCACCCATTTGGATTAAAAACCAAATACAGCACGCTCGGTGGTGTAGAGAAGTACGCATTGTACATAATGTTCTTACCGTCCTCACTACAATGATGCTTCTGGACATTGATAGGATGTTGGACAAAGTCTGGCTAATTGGCTCATTTATAAACTCATATCCTACAATTTCCCTGACTTTATGATTATTTTCATACTTTAGTCTGGCTGGAACATCGTTTTCCGTTAAGGTAAACGATCAAACCTCAAATCCACAAATTATACCGGCAAAACTACTCCCAGGCAGTTTATTAGCTATGTTAACAGCATTACCACTAGATTAACACAAAAACAAGATTTGTGTGTAGCAAATAAGTACAAATACACGCTCACGTATTAATGAAATATGTCGAGAGGTGAAAGATAAAGTTGAACGCTTCCAAGGCTGAAGCTATAACATTCTCTCGAAACTTCACCAATACGACAGTGTTTATACCACTTAAAGTCAATCAAACTGATCAATGATACTGTACCAGTCCGAGTGCGTTAAATATGTAGGCGAAAAGTTAGATAAACGGCTCACATACAAAAACCATATAGATAGCAATGTAAAATGCTATGATACATAAGCAAAACCAGTAAGCTCAACCAAATAAATAAACGACAGATTTATACAATACTCATAAGACCAATCATGACATATGCTGTGTGGTATGGTGCAGCACCGACTCACATTATAAAACTTGAAAGCACAAAAATTTTACTTCACACAACTGAAACATAACCGACTAACAAAAACAATTACCGACAAATGCTCATTAAACCTTAACCCTAAGCATAAGTTGACCTACTAGAGGTTCATTCATTCAACCCCTATAAAGAATTTTTATATTTCATCATTCATCATATTTTAAAGCGTTATTGTGTTTTCCTGTATCTATATTTTAAACTCTTCCCAATGGACAAACTTAATTATCTTGTTGTAAAAAAGTATTTTTTGCTTAAACACTAAATTTTGCGTGGAGAAAGTAGTTTACTATCTTTACATGAAGATAGATTAAATTTTGTAAGAAGTTTGTTTTATTTAGCACTATAGGAAGTTTAATTACATTGAATAAAAAGATTAGAGACACTTTAAAAACTTGTAGTAGTAGTAGAAATAGAGGACATGTAATCCAAAGGTTGTGGGTTTAATCTGCATTTGAGGTAAATTTTTGAAATATTTATTTCAAAATGGAGTGATAGCGTAGTAATTATTTAATAATTATAATATTCTAAGTTCATAATATAGAAAAAAAATCAATTAATTTAAGGCTTGCAACTTTAAATACGATGTTGCTCATTTATTTTTAACTACTACATTGATTTTTTATAAGCTAACAAATCAAATTTTATAATGTTTACCACAAACCTTTTGTTTGCAATAAATAATTACACATTTGTATTTTGAATGTTTTACAAATGTTTTAGTTACTAAAGCATTTATGCACGTATTTGTATACATACAAACATTATTATTATTAAACATATTAAATTAATATATTTTCAATTATTTTTCAATAAAATAACATATTATATAAATAGTACTGCTATATATTTAAAATAATATCTGTAATTGTATTTATGTCGCTGCATTATTTATATTTTTTTTATTTATTGGCATTTATATTGAATATTGAAATATTAAATATTAAAACAATTTCAATAACATAAATATAAATATATTTATAATCTAATTTGATTATTTGACATTTACGTTTGATTTAAGTTTTCTATCTAAAATAGGGGAAAAACGATTTCATTTCCTATGTCGCGTCACGACAGTTTAATTTAATAAATGAAAATCTAATAAAACTTGAACGTTTTTAATGTTAAAGTCAATATTTCCCGTTATCCAATTCTTGTATGGGTCACGTCTGTCACATTATGACGTCTAGTTCTAAAAAGTAAGAGAACAGTTTTTGTCCGGAAAACCAATATAGAAAAGTGTGAAAAAACGAAAGGATAGCAGAAAAAAACAGAGAAATAACTCATATATTGTTGTGTTGGGTGGACGGGAAAAATCAACGTGTAATCGACGTTTACAATCTGCGTTCGTGGATCTTATTCAGTTTGTCGAGCATTCAAATGGGAGAAAATCTCGATTCGGGAAAATCGAACAACCAAAAAATAAATAAACCAGGTTATTTTAGATATATGACTGCGATATGAACGACAGTTATATTAATGCGAACCTGTTTCATTTTGCCTTTATATTCGCACTAAATCAATCCCAGTTTAATTGAAAAGGCATTATTTGATATACTTAGCAGTATCGTAATATTTGCACGTATTGGAAATATAAAATTGTACTTCGTTCATAATGTTATACAATAAATCATTATGGACACTGGATACCAATTATTTCAAGCTTCAACGCTTATGCAAATGTAGCAATAATACGAGCCGTCGAACAAGTTTGATCGAAATGCATTAAAATATGAATAATTATTATGACACTTAACTGAAATTTTGAAGTGAAAACATTTATAGTTAATTAGATGTGAGTCCAACAAACCGGAGAATAAATGAAACAATTTTAGTGAAGCAAGTAGGATATACAGGTAGTGAGCTAATACGGAACATATCTTGTTCAATTGTTCAATGAAAAACTGAAATACGTAGTGCAGTGTTGCCAAAATTAGATAATTATTGTATTTTATGATAAAAATAACTAATTTAAAATAATATATACTACCGTAAATTATTATAGAACGCAAAACACTTTTGTTTTTCCATTTCTGAAAATTAACAAACGAACTATTCATTTTGCAAATAGCTAATGCACAAATATTACAAATAACATTTATTTGTAATTTAAGTTATTACATTGAGCCTAAGTTGAACGTTATTATATTATAATTATTATATAATTACGATTCCATTACGCCGTATTGAAATAAATGTTACTTGTTTTCAACTGGTCAGAGCATCAGACATGTAATCTAAGAGTTGTGGCTTCGATCCCCACGCGAAATAAATTTTTGAAACATTTGTTTCAACTTAAAGTAATGGTGTAGTAATTATTTATTAATTATAATATTTTAAATAATTAATGCTTAAATTGCTGATTTTTTTAAGTTGAAAATAAAATAATAATCTTATTTTTACAATAATATTAATATATTTTATTTCCCAACAACAAATTATCCCATTAAAGTGAAATATAATATGTTCAAAATGTAATATAAGTAAAATGCATAATAATATAATATTAAAATAATATTAACAATTGTAGTAAAAGTTTCAAAGTAATAAGAATAAACAAATGAGGATAGAAATAATAGAATATTTTACATAAAGCGACCGAATTTAAATTGCAAAAGCAAATTTGTAAATACATCTACGGAATGCTGAATATGATAACACGTTCTGATAATTTTGGCTAGATTTGATGGAAATATGAAACAATCTGTGAAAAACTGAAATAGGTGCATGTTGTGCAATAAAATTAAAATATTAAATATCCTGAATGGTCCCCGGCATAATTATTGCATCCAATAGAAATACTAATGGAAGCAATAAATAAACTGAACGCTATAAATAATTAATAATGGAAATTACATGTTACAGTGAAACCAGCCCATGCATCATTTATTTTATGATTTGATATTGTCGATCTAACGGCAGGATTTCGTTTTAATTGAAGGATCGAAAACGTTTATAAAACGTACCAAAACCACAATAGCCGTCTACTTATAAAAAACGAATGGAATAAAAATTTGTTCAATGATATTTCAGATAACTGTAAATTTTTCCATCCTCTCCACAAAACGGATTTATTCATTATTATAACAATCTTATGCGGTGTAAGCGATTATGATCATCGAGGGAGGGATGATTCTGTTGCCTTAATAAGACATTCCCGTAGGATGTCAAGTGGCGGCATCGGGATTTAAGATGTCGTATATTTTAACTGGTGTAAGGGGTTGCCGGAGCCTTTGGCTGCTGCAAATACCGGCAGGCTTTATTACCCAGGTTCCGTGCTAAATAAAGCAAGCCAGCATGACGCTTTTTTGCAGCCATATTAAAAAGCAAAATGTAATTTACTTTTAACCCTTGCACCAAAAATCTTTTCAACTTTGATTAATGGCTTATTAGAAAATTTCTAAATTAATTACTACAAATTACTTATTTCAAAATTAAATTAGTAATTTGCCTAATAAGCAAATAGGATTAGAGATCACTCGTCACTATGTAATTAATTCAACTATTGATAATGTTGTGTTTGAATGATATAACCAATCTAATTAGGACAATGAGTAAAGCATTATGTGTTGTCTTGCTTTGTCAACCAACCATATTAGTAACATAATCTTAATTGTAACATCTCACAATTAAGGAGTATTAGTATTTATATTATAAATTCCCAGCATTAATTATATTACATTTATGAAAGTATAAACAAAATAATTGATTAACAATTAGTTATTTCGATAATCAATATGTATTTACTCACTAACGGTCACACTATGTAACTGAATAAAAAAATATTAAAAAATAGTACTCAGTGTTTTTAAGTGAATTGAATGTTATAATTATATTTATTATTAACTTGCTACCATTTATAACCATAAAATACAGTTATATCAAAAAAGTTAAATTACCATTGGTTAATCGTCAACTTAAGATATTTAGAATAATTTATCAAGGTTTGGTATGTGTACAATTCTGATCAATGTTTCCACAAAGCAATACATTACACATACTATTTCTGTATGTAGTTTAATTTATTTATATATTAAAAATCAAATCATATTATTATATTTCCGACATATAAAACTGTTAAAAATTAAAATGTAATCTAAACAACTATCTAAACACTACCAACGGTTGTTTGCAATTAGTTCTACGTGACCATTGGTATTTATGTAGGAAACAGATTTATAAATAAAAATATACTTTATCTTATTACTTATAAACTGACTTGCTATAAATTATATGGATCAAAATACTACAAACTTAGTGGATAAAAAATTCAACTTGTTTGTACAGTTAATTATAAATAACAAATATATCAAAGATTTTATTAGGATTTACATGAAAAACACTGACATTGACATTATTTACCCAGAACACTGATTAAATTATTTACTGTTCTAGAATTCTAAATGCATCCCAGTGACGTCAGAACAGGCAGAGTAAATTGATCAAATGATTAATTGTGCAAAAGCATATAATAAACAGCACAATACATAATTATTAATTTACTAATTTAGAGACAGAAAAAAATCTTTTAAAACTATCAAAAACATTTTATTTATATTATACGTTGTCTTATTTAAAAATATAATATTATACAAAATACACAAAAATGGAAAAGAGCTTGTTCAAAGATATATGTTAAACAAAAATGCCTAAAAATACCGATCATAGTTTTGTCAGTCTCAGTATTACATAAACTCGCTGAATATTATTACACTTTTTAACAAATTTTTGTAGCAGTTACAAACATATATTGCTAAATTGAATTGTCTGAAATTGAGTAAATACATATTTTACAATTTCTAGTTTTGCATAATATAAACTTATCTATTCTTTTAAAATTGTTTAAGATCTGAAAACTTGAAATTTTCCTAATAAGAAATCTGCGATAATAGACCGGAAGTTGCTGACAGATTTTTAGATGTAATTTTACTTAATATGTCTTTTTTATTCAATTTTTGATGATAATAAATTATAAATCAAAAAATCATCTCGAATTCTTTATATATTAAATCAAAAGTATTTGAAAGGGTTGAATGAAAAAGTGTATAAGTACAAAACTTATAATTTTGAGTATTCTAAGTTTAAACAGTGTTTTTTAAAATATAGTAGAACAAAGCTTTTTAATTTTGAATTATTTAATAGATGGTTTCACTAGTCGCTCAACATACTTTAACCCCATTTACAATTATTCCTATGAAATGTTTTAAGAATCACTTACATCTTTTTTAATTGACCCCTTTATTTGTTGGCTTATTTGTTTGCAAGATTTTATAATTTTTTTTTCAAACCGCCATGTCAACATGAAATTTAGAAAAGTAAATGCTACTTCACAGTTATATCGTTCACCAAAAACAGACAAATTTTGCACTGACAATGCAAAAAATATTTGTATGGATTTCTGAGCATGCAGTCAGAAAGAAGTATATTAACGTTTGCTCATGTCCAA
>JARJEC010119255.1:0-13432 GCA_030264575.1 Tachinus sp. AB-2021
TTCTGAAACGCAAAAAAAGTTATTTAAAAAATATAAGTCGTTATTATTCGATATTATTTGATGGCTTGTGCATCTCAAGTTAGGCAACCCAAATGGCATCGGACGTTTTGAATTTAGCGCCAAACGGCTGCGGCAATCGCAGCTCACTTGACACATCTGACATTTGAGAAACGCCCCCCTGCCCCCGCGGACACGCAGAAACAGGCGGACACGGGCCAAGTAAGTGCGAGTGAAGTAATGAACGTATCAATAATAACGATTTGTTCGGATCTGCCATCATCAAACATTCGTCGCGTTTATTTCGGTGCCCCGTGATTCACCACCCTTGAAATAATAACAATAGTAATGCCAAAAAAGCACCAATGAAGTGTGTCCCCTTCCGTCGCTGCAGCACAATTACCCAGGAAAAAAAACAATAAAGGAAAGTGATGATTGTTGTGGAGCCCAATGATCTCATCATCAAGATATCATCATTATCAATAATGCCAATGTTTTCCTATCTAATGTAAATAGAAATAGTTTTCAATAATAATCTACAAATATAAATATTCCAGAGTGGCACAGTGCAAGTGAATTAATAATTGGGTGCGGGTGGTGTATTCCTATCGAATCCGGCCAAGCATGAAGAAACAATTCTTTCGCGTCAAACAACTCGCAGATCAGGCTTTCTTGCGGTACGTATCAGATTATATTATCTACAAAAACGACGTCGATCTATAAAAATTATCCTATTTATAAAATTGACAATAAAAGGGGTTGATTTTTTAAAAATACTTTCATAACGCGGCTCACTGGCCGTCACTCACATTTTTACACGAACTTTTTTCCTCAACCGATAACTTGTGCTCGCTTTGCTCTAGCGAGAGTTTTTTACATATTTTCGTGCATCTTGTAAATATTTTTACAGACGTTTTGCGTTATTTCTGTCGAAACGTTTTGTGACACTTCTTTACACTTTGTGATACTCCCCAATATTGTGCCAACATTTTGTGTTTATATTCTACAATATTTTTGGCTTATTTTCAATTAATTTTATGCTTTTTTTACTTTTTTGACATTAATTATAATCGTTCTGTGCTTCTTATTCTTAAAATAATTTGTTAAACCTGCACTTTATTCGGTTAAGCAAACATGGCCAACTATTTTGTAGTAAAAAATTTGATACTTGGTAATCGTGTTAAATAGTTTTTTAAACAATTGGTCTTTTTATGTTTGCGCTAAGTTTAATTTTGACACTTGACATACGTTTTAAATAAAAAATCTTTATTTTACTTTCGTATGAGCAATACAGCTTAGTAGTAAACTAAATGGCAATGGTAAAATATTTAAAAGGTCAATTATTATCACTTAAAATATTTGAAATCATAACGATCGAAGCTTCACGTTATCTTATCAGAACATTTTATTGCACGTTCTGATAATACAGAGCTCGATACAATAATCAATTATACGGTTAGTCTAGCTTGTGTGATTAATTCATGATGGCTGAATCGATTATTGCGTGGTTGTACGGCCGACGCTCCCAGTAAAGTGATTTTTACATTTACATTTTCCCGGATGCCCACTCATTCGATTATTGCAAACAATGCGCTACTTGCTCAATTGTGTTTCATAATAGAATGGGCACTTTAGCAATCTCTTATTTCATTCCATTTAATTGGATAATGGCCGATCCATCCATCCACACCAATTGAATCCGTTTTGGCCTCAATCATCATAATAAATAAGTTGATCAGTTTGCAACTTAACCTACAAATTGGCTCGATTAATTTTGTTGTTCAATTTTAGGGCCGATCGAAGCGAGTGTCTCAATAACGATGAGCTCAAACAGGCCGACGGAAAAGTCGAATTTATTCAGAAGACGCTCTCGGAAATACACAAGAAGCTCCCGAGTTCCGCTGAAGCATTGGAAAAGAAAAAGGTAAATATCGAGAAAACTTTTTAGCCTAACCCTTTTTGACGATTTCGCAAAAAAATTATATCCTCAATTAGCGAATTGCACGTATATTTGAATTTTTTACGCCATTTTTATCCGTAGAAAAAATACAATGAGCATGCTTTGGGAAATTCGATGATCGAGCTATCGAGCGAGGAGAATGAGGACTTCCTGCACAAATTGCTGAAACAATGCGGGGACACGGAGCTGCAACTTGCCGAGAAAATGGGGGATTACGAGTCGCAAGTTGAGCAGCTTGTCGATGCACCCATTACCGGAATCCTCACCAAGGAATTGCCAGACATTGCCAAACATAAGAAGAATTTGAACAAATACATATTAGATAAGGACTCGGCCACTAGTCGATATGTAAGCTATGTCAAAGATTTGACAGTTGACAACAAACTTTCGATGTGTAAACAAATATGCTATGGCTCTGCAGCCTGGGTGCTAATACTCGTATTTTTTCCGCAGGCTGCCCATGCACGTTTACACATCCTTTGTGAGTGCAGCAGCCTTTCAATTATATTTTTTTAGAAAAATGCCACTCAACACGCAAATCTAAAAGATGAGATGGATGAGGCGGATACAAAGGTAGTTCAGAGTAGAGATGCGCTTGCCATTGAGATGTTCGGCTTGTTACGACAGCAAAACAGGATCTCCATGTCGCTGATACAGCTGCTGAAGTTGCAACGGTCATACCATGAAAGTGCCTTAAAGCAGTTGGAGAGTGTCATACCAGAAATGGAACAAATGATATGTAAGTATTTTATATAATTATTTATTTTTGTTTAATTTGCGTTTCTCTACATTTAACAATAAATTGTTTGGTAGTTGGTAGTAATGTTTGACAGTTGATTTTATTTAAAAATTTTACAATTGTAAAATGAAATTTTTGAAAATTAATGTGTCAACTGAAGTAACATTAATAATTTTATTGCCGATATTTTAATGTTAACGTTTACATTTGCAGGTGATAAAGAAATCAAACCCGTTTTCGAGTGCGATCTGGAGGAGCACCTGAGACACACGCGCAGGAAATTAGCATATCCATTAGAATTATGTGTGGTGGCTCTTACCGAGCTGGGTGGTATACAGGAAGAGGGACTTTTCAGACTAGCTGGAGGTAATATACTCTCTTTCATCATTTATAATATTTATGATTTGCACAACCTCAATGCATATCTTGCTATATTTTTTTTGTATATTTGTTTGCGTTATGCATCGCCCCTAAGTAAGCCAGTAAGTAAGGGACTGACAGTTTATAAGGTGACTTATGTTTATTAATTTTTTCCAGGTACGGTTCGTGTGAAACGATTGAAACTCTCAATAGATTCTGGTTGTTTTGCGCTGCCGTTAATTCAGGAATATTCCGATGTACATGTATTAGCGAGCACGATGAAAATGTACCTTCGTGAGTTACCGGAACCATTACTAACCTACTCGTTATACAAAGAGTGGATGATGGTTGTGTCGAAACCAGAAGAACAAAGAGTAAAAACTGTGCAAGACATTCTAAAAAAGTTACCCGAACAAAATAGAAATAACCTCGCCTTTCTGATACACTTTCTAGCCAAACTGTCGAAACAGAAGGAAAACAAAATGACCTCATCGAATATATCCATTGTGATGGCCCCCAATTTGCTATGGACTCAGCAGCACGAATTGAATACAAACATGAAGAATTGCACCAGCATCAATATGATTGTGGAATTATTTATTAACAACGTAACCACATTATTTCCCGACGATATGACGTCTTACGTTACGATCAATCGCGATGAAATTCTCGACGAAATAAAACAGAACCAAATTAGAGCCCACAACAATTCGGATAGCGATAGCGTTTCATACGATACGGCCAGTCCAAGACCGAATTCAAGGAAGAAAACCAAACAAGCGCCTGCTCCACCGCCCAGCTCAACAATCGATGGCGAAATATTATCGTCGTATCCTTCCGGCAGCACGACGCTAAACAGGCCGCACAAAACTTCGCTGAATAAATCTAAACCGTTGCAAAATTCGATCGAAGAATTGTCAAAGATGTCTTCGGATGAAAGCACGCACAATCTAGTCAAACCGGTTGAAAATGAATTTATTAAGCCGGTCGCAGCGCCCAGAATGTCGATCATACCCGACACGGATAAAAACGTCATCAACCAAAATATTTGCGTAAGACGCGATAGCATTAGTAAGTCGGTGGATTCGATCAATATCGATGGCGAGTTGGTGACGATGCGGCGTTCATCGAAAGAGGAGTATTTGGAGCGGCCCGGTAAACCGGCAATACCGGTCCGGCCGGCCTCTTTACGTGCGAATGCAATACCAAAAAGTGACGCCGATTCTATGCAGAAAACCCAATGTTCGATTTATAATACGCCGCATAAATTGCAGCCGAGCATCGTCACAATTGCCAATAAACCGGTCGGTCACGACAATCAAATCACCGAAAAGGAAAAATTCCTCGGGCATCAACCCCAGAACAAATATAGCGATATAAATTCTAATTGTCAACGCAAGCCTGATTTGCCGACCAAACCGAATCATATGAAATCAAATGAAAAGTTAAATGTGGTAGATGAAAAAATTAGTAATGGTAATGCGAGAATGACTAGTCATATTAGGACGAGATCCGATGGTAATATTGTTGATATACACGGCGACGGAATGCCGAACTTGTTGCACACGCCGCCTTCACCTCGAAGTTTAAATAAACCGTCACAGCCACCTCCGCCTCCTCCAAATAAAACCAAATCGGAACCTGAAACTACCACATTTTGACACATTGATGGGTAGGCTTAGATTTATATTAACTGTCATTTAGGTTAGGTGCTGACCTCAACCACACATATCGATTGATTTTTTAATTCATATCACATTTAATAAATAATGGGCAATAATTAAATAATAATATAATAAGTTCCTGTCATTTGTGACTTAAAATAACTTATAATATATCGTAAAGTAGGTGGTGCTAAACTATAACCCCACCCTTTAAAAAAATTAACGATGTTGAAAACGTCGAAGCAAAGTGTTTTTATATTTAAAATTTTAATTATTTAAATTTTAAAATTACTTTTTTATTAACAGTGAAGTCAAAATTATCTAAGCGATGTATGTTTCACTGGATGTGTTACCATAATGATTTCTACCTATTTAAACATATTTCGGGCAATACGATAATCGTTACACTAAAGTTGAACACGTTAATTTTTGAAATGTTTAAAAATCGTATTTTCGCCACCCAAAAGCACAATTTTATATATATTTTGCACCTGTTACATGGGCGCCACTTTGTTAATATTTTAACGAAACTAATTCGTTTGAATGTCACTTAATACGGAACAAAAAGTTCAATCGTTGATTTTATGAATTAACGATTCGTTCGATAAAACGGATTAATATCCTAACCTAATTCAGCAGTTTGTTTGCACTGAAAAAATACAATCAATTTGTTATGAAATTCACGAAATGCTTCCATCAACGTGTTAATTACATGATTAGTCCTAATAACAATTTCTAAATATTAGTTTTTATTAAATATATTATTATAATATTTTCGGGATATATGTTGGTGCTTTAACCAGTGAGAGAAAAATTTGACGCATTTTCTTCGGCTAATCAAAAGTATTTTCTTCAAAATAAAAATAGTGAAATTTGTTATGTATTATATCGACTCTATATATATTTTAATTGACTGAAGTTATTTTAACTTTTACAATTAAGTTTTCCGTTTTATGTATATATTTTTTTAATATTGTACTAGTTTTTTTAAAGGAAATGTACTCCCTCTGTATATAAGAATTATTATTATTCATATTTATACATAGATCAAAGCAGAAAAATATTAATAATTACCGTTGCTTATTGAAAAATTATATACTTCTCTTGTAATAAAAATACATTTGCATTTATCTGTTATGTTAAAAATATGAAACGAGACGAGTGGATGGATGCAATGTTTGTTTTTCATCAATTTTACATAAAGAAAAAACAAGTAGATTTAATGCCGTTTGTATTTTTAACTCTTTCAGGTTTAACATTTCTAGGTTAAGCCACTTTTGGCTACTCGATTTGTAAAAATTATTTATATGTTGTGTTTAAATTATTTAGAATAAATAGAAAATTATTTAAACATAACCTATAAAATTTAAAGGCAAATTGATACATATATAATTTTATTATACTACTTAGTTACTACAACATTTATATAAATGTAAATTACAACTTTGGATATTGATAGTTAATTATCAAAGTCTTAACACACTCATCACTTGCTGCTGCTAAACAATCGATGCCGTCATTGTCTTTAATACCCGCATCAGCCCCAATTTCCAACAAATACTCGATGCACTCGATATGCCCACAGCTGGCCGCATAATGCAAGGGCGTTTGCCCATCGTTATCACATAAATTTTTATCAGCGCCGTACGATATCAAAGTCTTCAATATCTCCGTAGAACCACGATCAGCAGCCCAATGAATCAGCCCCAAACCGGCCTCATCAAGCGCATTAATGTAACTGGCCAACTCGTCACTGCGATACTCCTTTAAAGCATCGACCACCTTAACATAATCGCCTTCCTTGATAAAGTCAATAAGATTCTTTTCGACATCACTGTTATCATCGTGATTCTGCAAGGTGGAAACTGTAACCCAAGTTTCTTTAGGCATTTTGGGGGCATCTTTAAAATTCGGATCAATCTCCTGAATTAAATTTATGTACATTATTTTCGCATCGTTTTGTGCCAAATTTCCGAGCTTATTCCAGGCTTCCCATTTCGATTTTGCACGCATATCATACCAACTTGGTTTCGGTACGCAACACGGCCCTTCCAATCCCTGCTTATAATAACCGTAAAGTAATAAAAGCTTGTTACTATCTAAATTAGCAGCAATTGTTTGCAAATGGTTGGCAGCTTGGGTGAATTCGATTGATAAGTCATCTTCGATGCCGAGCTCCTCCAAATCTTGAAACTCGGCCATTTTTATCGCTTTAATTAATTACCGGCAGGTTGAACTTTAAGGGTGCTACCTTCGAGAGAATGATTATTGACATTGGTTGCGCTATCATAGCCCTCCTTGTTGCTGTAAATGACAAAACCGTAATTTCTTGATAATCCCGTGTTTTTATCGAAAACTACCATGGCGGAATTCACATGTCCGAATTTGCTGAAATAACTTTTCAACTCGTAATTGCTGACCGTCCACGGTAAATTGCCTATGTATAATTTTAAAACATTACGAACAGCCGTTGCCATATTAACGATAGATTTCAATCAATTGTATACTATGTTCTCCGATTAATTTATGTATATCCAAACCAGCGCTGGCTCCTAAATTTGCAATGCTATGCACTCGACACTTCAAATTCCACTTGGCTAGTAATGATTCGATCGTCCAATCGGAGCTTCGTTCCTGATACGTGCAGAGAAATTTGCAGCTTGGATTTGTATCGGTTATATACGAAACCGTTACCAAAATATCTTCAAAAACCGACGGCTCGTAAAAGCAATCGGAACCTAATATTAAATCGACGGAGCCGATTTTATCAAAGTTGTGCAAAAATAAGCCCCAGGTTAAACCAATTAATTTTATATTTTCGTCGATTTGAAGGTTGTTGAGTTGGCAGGAGCGTTTTATGTGCGATAATGATTTTGGTAAAGTGGAGGAGTCGCTTAGTGTTACTTTAGCGCCACACTTTGCTGCTAATATTCCCGGTAATGCTGTTCCAGATCCGATTTCCAAGATGTTTTTATTTGGTAATTCGTGTCGGTTATCCCAAAGAAACCAGGCAAGAACGGGTGCTGATGGCCAGGTATAAAACGAGTAGCTTGCTTGCAGCAACTGCAAATAATTATTTGAATTTTACCCTTGTTTAATTATAAATATATCAAGCCATGCAATTAGTAAATTATTCTAAATATTTGTCGGTCCGATGATGTCAAAACTAATATTGGTGTTACATTTAGTAAAATACAACCATTTTGTTTGGGAGTTAATAGATCAACCCCTCCTCCACCATTTTGTACATTTTTTTGCTTTTATAACCTAATTTTTTTTATACCTCTGGTATGATAACTTCCAATTTTTCTTCGCCGATTTGACCTTTATCGCTAGTGAATACGAATCGCTTCAATTGCTCCGCGACACCATCCGTCATTTGGAACGCATCACACTCGCTTTAAATGATTTTTTACCTGTTTTTCCACGGCCCCAAAAAAACTTGCACGTGCATGCAATCGCTAGTCGACGGGGTAGTTTATTTTTTTTAGGGTTTTTTTGTTATATTGGATTACCACGCCTGGATTATATAATTACTCCGACATTTGGCAGAATTTTCAACATATATAATCATGTCACTATTTTTTAGGGTTTTTTGTTATTTTACATTACCAGCCAGGACTATAGAATTACTCCCATTAATCCGTCTGAAATTTGTCCGAATTTTCAACACATGTAATATAAGTTGCCTTAGTTCTGTGGATTGTAATGTCTATTATTTTATTATTGCAGGCATTGCAGCAAATTATTGATAGCACATTGCATTTCATATACCTAACATAAAGACCATGATGTTTACAAAAGAAAAGGTTCATATTAGAACCATAATATCACCAAAACAAACATACACAAGAATGTTGCAAACTTAATGTTTTAATTAAAGGTTGGATGAGTTTTAGGTTTATTAGGGAAAACGTTAGAATAATAACTATCTAAAAACAAGCTATTTTCTACATATTTGATAAGTTGGGTCTTAAAATTTTGAATATTATGGACCTAATTTCATCATATTCATAATAAATCTATGTAAAGGGCGATTCAATATTGCTTTATTTCACATATAATTATTATACAACTTACAATTATACATTGTAATTAAAAACGTAGAAAGTGGTAACGGCTTCATCTGATTTTAGCCCATTTAATATAAAGTTGATAATTATCAAATAAAATATACATCTATCTTTTAGGAGTAAATAGTAAAATACGTGTCAAGGAGCTACTGATGCAAGGGATCTGTTTCTTACGATGCTTTTTTTCTTCTTCAGGAACATAACTTTCATAATTAATAGCTACATTGCGATTTACATTGGTTAGTAGTTTTAGTATATGAATATTAAAGACATCTTTTTCTAATTCATTGCATAACTCCTGTATAAACCATGATCCCTCTTTTGTGCATCTCCAAGAATAATAACCTTCAAAATGATACATAAAAATAAGGGTTGCAACATACAAATTTTATAACAATAAAATATTTTAGTCGGAAAACAAGAATCCAATTTGAAAAATTTGTTTTTGTTTTATCTGTTAGTAGAGAAAATGTAAGTCATTTGTTCAATAGAAACTTTAACGTAGTTAATGTAAAAGATTAGGCGACATTTGAAAACTAACCTGATATTGTTGAATACACAATGAGAAAATCAGGATTTGTATAACCCATTAAGTCCGATTCCATATCACTTGAATCGGTCATCGTTCGTAAAGTGCAACCAATATCACTTTTTTCTCCTCGACATGCTTGTATGAAGAATATCTTGGGCTTACCTTAAATAATATTTAATTTATAATTAAGCATCAGTAGAAAATCAACATTAGTTTTGATGCATTTTTCAAATTTTTATTATTCACGTGCAATGTTGATTTTATAACATTTGGTGCAAATTTACATATTGATTCAATTTTATCTAAATAAATGAAAAAACTTTGATTTGAATATTGAATGCTATTTTCGTGCTTATATTCACACTATTATTAGTTTATTTACCAATTAAAGAAGGACACTTGTCATCAGTGAAGCAATCAAATAGATTTTGTGGTTTATATGTAAAGTCGCTGGCAGCAATTTTGCCTTTTTCACCGTGCGACATGATAACTACAAGTAAACAATCGTTTTTCGAATGATCCTTTTTGGCAACTAAAAATTTGTAATGAAATTTCAAATCAAATTTAATATATAAATATACCTGCTTCCATAGTTGCGATTATGTCATTACGTCTGTAATTGTTATGGATATTCACATCGAATCCAATGTCTTCCAAAATATAACTGATTCTGCAACAGTCAACATCCGTACCCGAACGAGAAGTATAATGTGGTGAAATGAAATCTTGGTGGTTGAAAATGATCGCTTCACCTCGTTTTTCATGATCCATTTTGTAATCCATTTTATACGATTTTCTTTAAATATTCAAATATTTAATAAAATATATCGGGTGTGGTTATTATTATAACTCAAAAATGAATTGTTTCTATTAATTAAATTTGAGATTAGATTAGATTGTCAAAAACAAATAAAAATATTTTGGTCAAGAAAATAAATGCATATTTTTCTATTCCATTTCAATCGGCAAGAACTGTCTCAAAATAAATTCCTTTTTCTTTATTAATCCGCATTAATAAGCATTGATTGAAAACTAAAAATAACTCTTTCAATAGATGCCTTAAATAAAGAGTAAGTTTTGGCGGGAAAGTTATCAAACTATTAGAGGTAACATAACCCGTGATGTTAGGATTATAGTATCCCAACACCACGACCACAAAATAGATTGCACGCAAAAATGCGATTAATGCTAAACTGTCATTAAAATATTACTTTATTTGTCATAACTTTTAATAAGTACATTGTGATTAAGTATAAAAATATAGAAAATACATTATCATTTCAGAGTAAATTGCAAAATACGTGTGAGGGTACTGCTTATGCAAGGGATCTGCTTCTGTTGATGCGTTTCTACCTTTTCAGGAACATAACGTTCATATTGAGCAGCTAAATTCCGATTAACATTGGTTAGTATTTTTAGTATATGAATATTAAAGACATTCTTATCTAATTCATCGCACAATTCCTGTATAAACCACGTTCCTCTTCGCATAAACTTCCAGGAATAATAACCTACAAAATAAACAAAAGTAATTCAAGAAAAATTTACTATTAAAAAATAGGAAACATTGTAAAACTCACCTGGTACTGTTGAATAAACAATAAGAAAATCTGGTTTGGTGTAACTTATTGATTCCGATATTGTACTATTTGAATTAGTTGCTGATATTATACAATCATTTGTTTTCGAGATTTTACGTTTTAATTCGACCACTGTTTGCATAGATAAACTGGAAACACATTTTTCGCCTGGACATGCTTGTATAAAAAATAGCTTGGGCTTATCTTAAATAATATATAATTAATAATTAAGCGTTATTGTTAATTCTTAATGAACACATTGTTAATTTGGTATAATTATTTTATTTACCAATTAAAGAAGGACACTCGTCAGTAGTAAAACAATTATAAAGTAGTTCCGGATTATACTCGATGTCACTAGCACTAATAGCACCTAACCTGCCGTGCGACATAATAACTACAAGCAAACAATCGTTTTTTGAATGATCCTTTTTGGCAACTAAAACTTTCTCATATAATTAACCAAATTTAATCCCATTTAAATGTACCTTCTTTTAAAGTGTCTATAATCTGCTGATACCTGTAATCGTTACAAATTTTCACATCAAATCCAATGTTTTCCAAAATTTTGTCGATTCTAGAGCAATCAAGTTGCGTACCCCGACGAGATTCATGATATGGTGTGACAAAATGTTCATGGTTAAAAATGATTGCTTCACCTCGATTGAGATTATCCATTTTGTAATACATCTTATTTTAAGATCAAATAATAATATTCAAATGAGCCGCAATTTACTTAAAAATATCGAGTAAAAATTAAAGATATTGCTTGGAACAATTAACATAAACTGTGACTGAACTATAATCTGGCTTTGTTTATTAAATATTATTTAATAAACAAAGCCAATAATGCAATCTAACCTCATATTCTGAGTTTAGATAGCATTATCACAAATAAATAAAATGATAATTCTAAAGTAGTCATAACATTGCACAACAATTGTAATAATAATAATAATAAAATTTGATTTCATAAAGCAATCAAATAAAAAGTGTCTTTGTAAGTGTTAAGTTTAAATTTCCCGCATATGTACGAAGTTGGCTCCGCAGTAATTATCAACTGTTTTATACAACGTGAGCTCGGCTATGTGAAGTTAGCAGGTGATATTAAATTGTTTAAATAGAATTATTTAGCGCTTCAATAATATCACCTTACAATAATTCTTTATATTTAATTTATAAATTACGAGCAGAACTGTGCAAATAACATACAAATTAGCACATTTCAAAATAGAACATTTAACAGAATCATCAATATTTATAACACAAATGCAATTTATTGGCAACACTGATTAAATTACCTAACCTAGCTTCTATTTTAATTTACAAGGAAATATTAAAAAATGATTACTTACGAATTATGTGTCTTATTACGAGTAATGCCAAAGGTAAATTATATTTAAAATTGAATCAATTGTTGCTTTAATTATATAAATACATTTTAGTCGGAGTTGGTCACTGTACTAAAGCGTATGGCTAATTCAATCTTTGATAAATCGGGTATTATAAGGAAAATTGAGAATATGGGTACTAGAGATATGCCCTTTAAAACCAGCACGCATGGTGTTGTTTATCGGAAAGCTAGGTAATAATTTTACAAGTTATTTAATTTTTTTTTGCCTAAACTATAAAATTGTTGGTGCGTGTAGCATACACCAAGTTAGCATTAAAATGAATGTCAACTTTATCCACAACGGCCTAATTAAATTAACAATATAATTAAAAAATGATGCATTGAATGGGACTATTAGAAATGTGGGGTTATGTTATATGGTAATCTTTGGGAGTAAAAATTATAATTTTAAGACAATATGGTTTGATCCACTTTTACAGTTACTTCTTGATGGAATTCAATGCCCCTCCCTTATCGATATTCGATTTAAAAGAAGAATATGCACGTGATGTCGATATAATAAGACGGAGAATCTACAAAAAAAACGTACCTGAATATTTGGAGTGCACACTGCACGAAGAAATGTTGCCGGCACCGTACCGCAAAGACGTCCAGGAACTGATTGCGGCAGCTCGGAAACTGGACAAACCTAAATTCAAATATCACTTTGAATACAACACGGGATTGGATTATTATCCGTTCCAAAAATAGAATTATTGTAGAAGTTTTTTTATGTAGTCTTAAATATATTTCTTATTTGCAAAACGAAAATAAATCACAAAACATTCAGTACAATTATAATTACGAGTCACATAATGATGAATTAATTTACAAAAATTAAATAATGATGGATGATGTAAATGCACAATTTAAAAAATATTTTAATTACAAATAGTCGACTCTCCATTCGAGTCGTTTTCCTCCGTGGGCTGCTTTGTCATAAATTAAATAATACTTAAAACATAATTTGTGTCATAGAAAAATATTTTCCCAATTAATACTGATCAACGCTTGCGTTAATTAATTTTTTACATGTCGTCGTTAATTGTTTGGTTGGGATCGTTGCTGCCAACAAGCAATTAGAAAAGAAATCTCGAAATATTTTCATTTGATAATTTTAAACGTAATTTTTAC